>JBAFWW010066779.1:0-24072 GCA_036873685.1 Agapornis canus | reverse complement strand
CCCTGCTTATGGCAGGAGGGTTGGAACTAGATGATCTTAAGGTCTTTTCCAACCCTAGCTATTCGATGATTCTATGATTTTATGGCTCAACTGCACAGACCAGGAGGTGTACTGACAGCAGATAAGTGCATCTGTTGATCCAAGACAAAAGGAACAAGGAAGGGAGGGCAGAGTTGTGTTTGCAGTTGTGTGCAGAAGGAGCACTCAGGTCCTAAGGTGAAGCTCAGTGGAAGGGACAGCTTGGAAAATGTGAGAAAGTAAACTGGCTGTTGCTATTTGGTCTCAGTATGTCCACACAAGCAAGACACTGTATAGACTTCTTTGTAAGTAAAGTGAATTTCACTAAAGAAAGACCTTATTGTAAAAATCAATTTCCCCTACCAGCAGAGTAATTGGGTGCAGCTCTGAATACTGGCTAAGCACTTGAGTCAAAAAAGCAACAAGATAAAGCTTTGAGCCTGTTAGAAAGGTTGCTAAAAGAATCTTTTCAAGCCTAATCTGGAACATTACACAACTTATTTTTTTCTCCAACCTTATCCACAATGCTCACTGCCATCATTTTCAGAGGTTCCTTTCTTACTGGCAGTGTGTGAAAAGCATAAACACTAGAGATAGACTGTCTTCCTACAGCAGATCTCTTTCGTGACTGTTCAGGTTCCAAATCAAGGTCCAACTACAAATGATGTGAGAAAATCACCCCTAACAAACAGGAAATTGATGGCAAATAAATGGGTGGAGGCATAAGAGGAATGCTTATTTCTTACCAAGTTTATTTCTGTGTCAGTATGGAAGGCATACACCAGTCCTGACTGTTTTTAAAGGGAGGTATTCAAATGCCTGTTTTGGCACAGAAGGGTGAAGAATCAGGAGAGATTCCAGCTAAGCATTGGCTGGACTCATTATCAGCTTGCTTCCTCCAGCTCACAAACCATCCGAATTGTCCCTCCATGCCTAATGTCATTATGCAAAATCATAACATTTTGTCTTCTGTAACACCCCAATACACAATTAGCATGAGGAATTTAGAAGATGCTGCATGCATATATGTGTATATGACCTTCTGATATAGCCCTATACTCAGAATACATCGCTAAAGAAATACTATTATTCAATAAGACTCATATTTCCTTGTGCTTTATTCTGAGATTAAACAGACAATCATGTAACAGCCAAAAGAATGCAGTATCACCTGTGGTATCCCCATGAATGCATAGGGATTTAACGGGAGCAAAATATCTCCCTCACACAGATGTGAACACTAAGAAACTTTAGCAACTGTAGTGAAATTACTCCCTGTAACTTAGGGCAGTTTATACTCTTAACTGTTCAAATCTATGGATGTGTCTTCAATCTTGAGGTACTTATTTGTGTTGTGTTTTTCCTTTGCCGACATGAAAGTACTTTTCATTAGTGAAAAAGTTCCTTTTATTTTAGAAACACTTATATTTTTAAGTTTGGAGTACTAGGTAAATAATAAATAGGATATGCAAACTAAATAAAAGTAACATTTGCCCTGTGAATTATTTTCTTTTTCTCTCATTCCGTCTCACCCTGCTAGTAACCACAAGTCTTTTCCTGTAATGCTCTGTTAGCTTTAATAAGTGCAGCACAGTAGCCAGTGCTGGCTTTCACTTACTGTACTTGAATGTTAAGCAGTATTGCAAAATATTGAGTATCAAGCACTTTCCTTAAGACTTTGTATTGAGTTTCAGTGGCAAGGCTTTGGTGGCAAGGGGCCTACAAGGGTGGCTTCTGTGGCAAGCTGGGCTTGCCCCATGGGCTACCCCCATGTCCCACACAGCCAATGACAGCCAGCTCAAAGATGGACCCACCACTGTCCAAGGCTGCTCTCATCAGTGATGATGGTAGCACCACTGAGATAACGTGTCTAAGAAGTGGGAAAAAACTACACAGCAAGAGCAATGGGATGCCCAAAGGAGGCTGTGTCCCCATGGGAAGCCTCCACTGGAGCAGGTTTCCTCGCAGGACCTATGGCCCCATGAGGAGAGGAGTCCAGGGTGGAGCAGGTCTGCTGGCAGGAACTGTGATGCTGCAGGGGACACACACTGGGACAGTCTGTTCCTGAAAGATGCACCCCATGGAAGGACCCCACTCTGGAGCAAGGGAAGAGTGTGAGGAGTCCTCCCCTGAGGAAGGAGTGGAAGACACAACTTGTGATCAACTGACCACAGCCCCCATGGCCTGTGGGAGACTGAGCATTAACAATGCTTTTCACCTCCCTCTTCACACTCCAATGGGAAAATGCTAATTTCATATTAACCTTGTCACAGCTGTCTCACATTCCATTTTCTCCATTTCACAATTCAGACAGGAACATATGTGCTGGCACCATGCATCCATTGATAGAAAAGCAGTTGGAATTCCTTTCAGCAAAGATTCTGCTCACAAAACTGCATCCAAGAGAGGGAGAGAACTTGCAATATTTAGGGCATAAACCCCAAGTACTGGGATGCTTTCCTACTTGATCTTCTTGATGATGTCCTGATGCTTCATGGCTAAGTTCCTAACTGCAGATATCTGTCACCTGATTCCTGAAAAGCAAAACAAATCATGACTCATTATTTTAAGACTGACAGTGGCAATATGTACTGAGAGGGTGTGTTTATCCTGTTGGACTGAACTTCTCACAGGAGTCCTATTTCAGAGTCATCTATGCTGCCTACAAGCTGATATGCCTGTGAGGAAGATTTGGAGTAGGCAGATTGTTTCACAACATCTGCAGACAGTCATGGATTCCAGTTTGCCTGCCTGCTTCCCTCTGAGTTATCCTGCCCCCTTCTCCCTCTGTGCCACCAGGCATAGGCACTGTGCCTGTCCAATATCGTAACATGTGCTCACACCTTCTCACATCTGCTGCAGTAAAGGTAGTGAAAACAAGCAGTAGTTTCTCACACTGGTTTGGTTGCAATGAATTTGTCCTGGGCCTGGTACACACAGGTTGGCAAAACACTTCTATCATGAAATGACCAGTTTAGGGTGGCTCAAAGAATGACCATCAGAGGTATTAGCAAGAGCATTTTTACTATGATTTATAGAGGCATGACTTAACAGAATGCAATGGCAAGGTTCATGCTATTACTTATTATATGGATGAAACATACATAGGAAAATTGAGGTAAAATAGAGCTGTAACAGATCGATTCAGAGACCAAAGGCACAAAGGGTAAGGGAGACCTTCCTCTTGAGTCACAAGGCTCAGAATAGACAAAGGATACAGGCTATTGCTTGGAAAGCTCTGTCTGTGGTCATGGCAGCAACACTTTTCCTTACCTCCAGGGCAAGTCAAAACTAAGCTGCCCAGTGCAGCCAGCCCTGTGGCCCTGTTCTGTGAGTATGCTAGTGCAGGTATGCATGATGCCATGGAGGGGAGCAAGGCTGAAAGAAAGACAATGTCATCTTTAAATAAGAGTTATACTCTACCCACCCCTGTTTATGGGGAGCATACTGGCATTCAGTGGGCAGACGTGAGTGTCTGAGGCTACGAGGGCTCTTCAAAAGACTCCCCTATCTCCCAGATTCCTCTGTGTACACATCTTTGCTGTTCCCCTTCATCTGCCCAGCAGTAAATCTGTCACAGTAAGGGGGTTATAAATCTAATCCCCATCTATCAGGCATGTAATTAGGCAAATTTCAAGCCCTGTTAGTTGCAGGCTATGGTCAACAATCTGTGGTGGTTATTCCAGGCTAGACCACATTTTTGGTCTAATGTGGGTCAGTGTGCTGCTAAACAGATACAATGTAACCATAGCACACTGTCACTGCACTCTTCTCAAATGCCCATTTTACTTTTCAAGGACATATGAAGGGGCCATGGATTCTCTGTCCACATAGAGGTAGGTCAAGCATCTAAGACAGACAGCAGGTAGCACTAGGTACAAACAGCTAGTACCACTAGCATGGTGAATTAGCTGTCTCTGCCAGGCACTCAGGTGTTGTCACCTGTGAACAAAGATCATCTCCAGGCAATTCTCCTCTACAAAGTCTGGAAAGTGATGAGCTCAGCCTTGGCAAAAGAATATGAGTAGTGATGTGGCAGGAGCCTGACTTCTAATGCAGAGCCTGCCTCTTCTCCGGCATATTGGGAGACAGAGGAGAATGAAGGTTTGCTCCTGATAGACTTCCTTGTGGGTCCAAGTACAGGCTTAGACTGGCAGGATAAGGCCATGAAATGTGGGACATAAAAAAATATAAATATCAGAGCCAAGTTTCTGTGCCTAATTTTTACCCATTCCTATTAAAGTGCCTGTAATCAGATAAGATGCACTATAGCATGTTCATGGCTTCTGTAGCACACAGCCACCATGCCCATGCAGCAGCGTTTGTCAGAAAGAGCGCTCAAGACCAGAGGATCAGAAGGAAAAATGCATCTGGGCCTTTAAAGGCCTGAAAGAGTAGCAGGACACAGTAAGCATATCTTCTGGAAATCACAGACCTCATTTCCAGAGGGAATATTTGAAAAGATTTCCAGGGCAAGAGGGAGAGGAGAGGATAATGAGATTTTTGCTTTTTGGGTACAGGTACCTCAAAAAGAACAGTTAAAAAGCACACGTCCCTGTGGATAGGGTTGTTCTCTGAAGAGGGACAGATACATCTCTGTGATGTAGAAGACAGAGGTTTTTCCTTTGCTGCTAATTAGGCAGAGTTGCCCTGTTTTGTTGAAAGTGTTTGCTCTTTGGTTTTGTATGGGAGTCGGCTTCTGGCAGAAGGAGAGGACAGTTGCCCCTTGTTGAGGTTTGTGCATGCTGTGGGCTGTGTCAAGTTATAGCAGGACAAGTGGTCTCACTTGTGCAATTTGGTTTCCCTGTTCTGAAATTGATGAGTAAATGAGACCATCCTTGAGACTTTGGCCAACTCCTTCTTGAACTGTGTTTGAAGAACTGTAAGCCACCTTAGGACTGTTCCAAAGTCAAATAACTTCAATATAAGGTGCCACAAGGAGTCAGTCTATATGTACTTGTCCATTCATTGCATGAATTAATTGGCCAGTAAAATTGTAGAAATAGCAAAAAAAAAAAAAAACACAAGTGCTGACATTAACATGCAAAGCTGGAAACATTCCTTATGAGTCTAATGGAATGCATTTGGTTCTGCTGTCTGTTTAGTCAGTAACAAAAGCATATATGCATAATACATAATGATGGTTGTCCCTGACGTAGAGGCGTGTGTGGTCATGTACATGGTCCCATCAGCAGCTCATGGTGTCTCATTACCCAGTGGCAGTTGCACTGAGGGCTGGCTCTCCAGAACTGCTGACTGTGTAGGGTAGGTAGAAGCAGGTTACCAGGTGGCAAAACCTGCATTAATTCCCTCTGATACTGAGGAAAAGGTAAGTCTAGGTAAGTTGGGAGTACGCATCAAATGGCCTTCCAGCCCCAGGTCTCATGTAACTTGCTGTCAGCTGTGGGAGCACTAGGCAGTATGGTCATGCAGTAGCTCAGCATACAGTGAAGGGCTTGATGGTGTGATGTATGATATCTGTGGGCTGTAGATAAGACTGGGATGCAGGTAAAGCTGGGAAACTGTGTACTAGGTGGGCCTCCAAGGCTTCAAGGTTTGTGGGACCCACAGGAGCATCTCAGTGCGTCCAAATTGATGTGACCAGCATAGAAAGCTGAAGTAGCAGAATTAAATGCACTACAAAGATGAAAGACAAGACTAGACAATTAGTATTACCACCAAAGACATAGCCTACACTCTTGCTTTTTGAGTTTCAGGCTGTATACACAGAGGTCCTAATGTCTCCAAAAGCCAATGGATATTTAATTTGAATAATGCCTGCATAGAGACTCAGTAAGGCTTCTAGATTGTGAACAAATAAATAACATATATAAAAACACACACACACATTTGCTTCCTCTTACATGTAAAAGAAATACAGGCTGAATATCTTAGCAGGCTTTAACAGCCTCCTTTATAGCATCACATTTCCTCAGATACAGGTAATTTCACTGGGATTCAGACTTTCCTTATGCAAATGAAACATTTAATTGTTCACATTTATTTTAATGATTTTTTTTTTTTAACTGGCAACTCCATTAATGTCAGAATGCCATAAAGACATACAAAATAATTTTATGGGTTGCTAGTCATTAAAATGTTCAAAGACAATTTTCTAAAGCACAAATGGAAGTTTTTGATTTTCTGAAAATCTCAAACTGCACCAGCTTACAAGACTATTTTAGTGATCTTAAAAATAATAATTATATTTAAAACAATGAAACTTAATTTAGCAACTTACAGACTTCTTGTCAATGCCCATATTTTTCCTGTATTGAAGTCTGAAATCATACGTTAATCATATTTCCCATGTTATCATCTTTATCTGATTATTATACTTAAAGTACCAACTTAAAATATTTTGGACTGCTGGATCACTGAAACTGAACAACAACTTTAGAGCAAACAACAAAATAATTTTAAGAATACAATGCAAACCAAATGAAATTACAGCAGGGCTTCTGCTGTGACTGTAATTCAATTTCTCACTGAGCATGGTCAGCTCTTCCTCTCTTGGCAAAGGAGTGCATTAGACAGGACCTGCCTTTTGTTCTGTGAACAAATGTAGGTTTGATGGGGAAAATTGTTTCTGGTGTTGACTGCTTCAGCTCAAATATACTAGCACACTGTAATCTGCTATTTACAAAACCAGTGAATTGTTGCACTGGCGGTCCTTTCTGCAGCATTAGAGAGGGGATATCAGTGTTACCATCTATTGCTAATACCCCTCATTATACAGCACATGTTGATGAAGGCAATAAAGTCTTTCCTTTTCCTCAAGCTGTAACATAATTCAATGTGAAACCTTTATGCTGAAGGGAGAGGTAAAGCAGTGGAAGGGCAAAAGGTGGGCAAGAGATGCATAAGAAATGGGCAGTCAAGCTGTCTCTTCTCAGTCTCAAAACACATTCAGTTGTAAGTCAAAAGACCTTTGTACTACTTTTCAATTTCCTTTTCTTGGAGAGATTCAGAAATCCCAGTAGCCTAAAGCAAAAGCTTTGCAAGCCAGGTTGCAAGTCAAGGCTTTTTTATCATGGCCATTACTCAAGAAGAATTGCAGTACTTTCTGAAATGGTTTTCCTATACCAATGAGGTAGTTTTTTTCCATCCAAAAGACAAAATGCAAAGCTTGTCCCAAAGAGCATAAAATTCATAAACAGCACTTGAAAGGATGCAGTTTACAATAGGCTGCGATTAGGCAGGAAAATTTTCTTCTGTTAAAACATAGATTCTGCTCCATCAAACACACTTCAATGTGTTTTTCTTGACTTCATAGAAGAACAGAGTATTGAGAAGCAATGTGACAGGCATTGTATGTGGAAGCCTGACTGGTAAACACAATCAATGGGATGATGCAAAAAGATACAAGGTAAACAGAGAAATTGTCAGCTTCTAGAAGGGAAAAGGAAATTCAGAGTGATAGGATTAAAAGGGAGGCCAGCTTCAGATGAATGCAGAGGTGGTTGTATTTAGTCTGTGCCAGAGGGAAGACATTTAAGGCTCAAGAAGGTCAAGCTGTAAGAAAACTACCAGTCAGTAGGGAGATTATGAGCACCTAATAACTGAGCTATGATCTAAGAAACACCTTATAGGATGTGAAGGGTGAAGTGAGGGTTTGATTCTAATACAGCTTGAAAACTTTAAGATTGCAATAATAACTCCAAAATCCACTGCAGAACTGAAGTGCAATGGAGCAATACATTATTAATTTCCCTCCTCTTCTGTAGTTCTCCTTTTTTCCCCACTGTGCTGTGTCTGTGAGTTCACTTTCAATGCATCCTTCTATTCCAGCAATTATTCTTCTGCTTTCATCTTCTTTCTTCCTCCTTAATTTCCCCATGCTTTTTCCTTCCTTTTGTTTTTTTTTCTAACTTATGGCCATTAATTTCTTTTTACTTTCCCCTGTTCCCTTGCTTAGTTCCATTTCACCAGCTCAGTTCTAGTGATCGTCTGCAGTTAAAAACCATGTTAGATTCACCACTGACTACTCTTGCTTTTAAATGCAACTCCTAATTTCAGCAGCATTTCATTTGCCTGATGCTAGAATGGCAACACAAGTGGGGAAGGGAACTGAACTCCCATATTTACAGTGGTTAAAAGTACAGGCTCAGTAAGGCTCAAAACGAGTTGAAACTCTGCAGTTAGTTCTGCATCATGTCTTTATACCTGTAGAGGTATCACACAGAGACAAGAGGCTGCTACGAAGCTGCAGACTATGCCATGCTTTAGCATGGAGGGAAACCCTTGAAAAACCTAAAATACATCCATCAGAATACATGAAGTTTTGTATTTACTTTTATAGCTAACAGCATATTTTTTTCTGGTTGCATTTCAAACTAGTTTCTTGGAATTTTTAGTATCATGACTGTAAGGCAGCATGTGCCAATACACAAGTCCTTACACAGTAAACACTGCTGATAAATATAATTCCTATGTAAATGGTTCCTCTGTAAAAAAGGATGATTTCTTCTTCCTTTGTTATGATCATGTGTACCAACTGTTAACAACATTTTTTAAAATGTCTGTCTTTTGAGCAGTATGTTGTCCTAGACATGACACTCTCAAAAATTGTGCTTAAATTAGGCATCCTGTTTTCAAACCCAGCTACTTAAACTTAATTGCATAAACAAAACTGTGGTCAATGAAACTTCCTACTGGTCCCAATCAATTATCATCAGTGATGATGAGAAATATTAGTTCTCCAGAAAATTAGTGGTCCATCAAAATAATAAAGATTTCTCACTGATTAAAAATGCCAGAGGTTGATAATGATTTATTTTGATATCTGAATGTTAAAAGCAACATGAGACATCTGCAGAACTAATACTTAGTACCTAATGAACACTCAATTGCTGTCCATCAATTTGTTAATAATTGCCATATGCATAATTAGAGTTAAAAAATTATCTTTACCTTCTCAGCTTTATCTTGAGTTTGATAAACTGATTTACAGAAAGCCTCTTTTGCCCTCAGCTCAGTAAGATTATTTTTAAATCCCTGAGAGCTTTTATTGGTTAGCTGTTCCAGCATGTGGGAGGACGGGACCAAGTGTACGATTTTGGCGAATACAGCTGCCATTAGTTAAGCACAGTGTGAATTAGTGTCTGTAATGCTGAAAATGTTCAGATCCTTTAAAAAAAAAAAAAAAGTCTCTATTTTATATCAGTCCATTTAACTACATTAGTTCTGGGGCTTTTTTGCAATTTTTTGTCACAGTAAGTTAAGATATTCTATGCTTTTTCATACAGAAAAATGTGTTGGATTATGTTAAATATGTTATATATATACATTCCATATAAAAGCTATCTTCAGAATACATAGGGATTGCAAAACCAGCCAAAGTTAAATGTGTCTGCACAACCTCTTGCATATTCATTACATGCAGGCTTTTTGAACATATACTTTCATGTTAATGTCTATGGACTATTTTAAACTTGTTTTCACTAGAAAAGCCTTCTGTAGCATAGGAACAACCATAGTAGCTCACCATCCTAAAATAAGCTTTCAACATTTTTAGACATCAGCCATACAGGTTGAGTGTGCTATAGCATTCCCAGCTGTTGCCTACTCTTTGTTTTGCAGGTAGGAAAATCAGGTAACCCTTCCCTTACCCTTTTGCTGTCAGCATGGCCAGTGGATTCAGACCATCCAGGACTCTGGTTTCAGTACACCCATATGGGTAAGAAGTGGTGGTACGGTTATTTTTATCTGCAAGCTGTGAATGGAGGCAGGCAAACAATGAGCAGCTTGGGTACAATAATATCACCAGTCAGTACAGCCCAGCTTGAAGAAAGATGGATGTCCACAGCTTCACTTACACCAGCAAAAAAAGTACTTTTGCTGACATGGCTGCTACCAGTTCCCAGAACAGAATTAAGGAGCATAGCATTTGTTCATCTACTTTTTTTCCCCCCCTTTTTAACTTTGTCTCTCAGTGGAGCCTTTGCCTGTATAAACCAAAAAATGACAGTGAAATACCAAGAGATTTTAGATTTAGACGAGATATTAGACCTTTTGCCTTGAGGAGCTTCCAAAATTTTGAAAGTGTTTACCATATGGTAATCACAGATTTGTATTTAATAATCAATCTTTCTAAGAAGCAGTGATTAAGATGTGGATCATAGGTTTGCCTAATAAATCCTTTTAGAAAGCAGAAATCAGCTCTGGAGGCAAAGCTTATTATTTCTTGCACTTGCTTAACTGAAGTTCCAGCTTTGATGTTGTGGGTATTCAGTTCCTTCTCATATTTAGTCCTGGGAGTGTACATGCCTCCCATGATTACCACTGCAAAGACATAGTCTGCAGAAGCCTGCAGTGCAAGCGGGATCTCAGAAATACTGGTGTTCCTATGTCTGAATTTCTCTTAGCAAAATTCTTTAACCCTGGTTAATCTTAGAAGCAAAGAGCTAGAAATCACAAACTTGGTATAATTTTTTTACCCCAGTGACTTGAAAGATTAGCTTTCATAAAAGGTAGACATACTACAACTATCTTCATATTTCTAATATTAATGTTTTCTACAGTCAGTAAGTTCACCTTCTCCAAATCTGAGCCATTATATTCATATTTTCCTAAAGAATGGCTCAAATTTGATAGTATGGTTCTGTAGTCTGAGGAGTTAGGCAACTCCTGTTCTTCCTTCATAACAATTTTTTATTTCAGATGTACATGAAAAAATTGGAATAAATCTTTACTTCTTTCCTCCTGACACTGATTATAGGCCAAAAAAAAAAAAAATATAACCAGTAGTCCTCTGTGATCCATTAAAATAATTTTCAGCTTGGATAATGTTGGTTGCTCACCTTGAAGGTACATTTCTACTGCTCGAATAGACACCATATCCTCTGAGAATGGAAGCTTTTCTTTAAATAAGACAAAACCCCTCTCATTCATATTTTCTGCAAATTCCTTGTCTACTAGAAGTAGAAATCTTTTTGGAAAGTGTATTATGCAAATGCCAGCTCCCCCATTCCATCCTGACAACCTTTCAATCATTTCTGGGAGAGATAGAGAAATTTGATCTCTGCAGTCTTTTAATCTTTTGTCCCTTCTTTGGAGTTGACCAGCAAACTGGGTCAATTAACATAAATGGCAAAAGAGGCTGGACATCTGGGGAATGACACCAAATTCATTTTCCATAAACTTCCAAGTGACCAGATGGCAAATGATTCAAAGACCTCTCTTCAAGAACCAGCTGTATAGTCCAGTTACCAGACTGGTGTTAGAAGTCAGCCTTTACAGTAAGAAATTACACCTACAACTCTGCCAATGACCCTGCATTAAAAAAAAAAAAACAACAAAAACCAAAAAAACAAAACTAGAGAAACACCACCAACAAAAAAGTTAAAATAAGAATTGCTATAGTCCAGGAAATTTATAAGGAGTTTATCTGTAAATGAGGTATAGGCTATCAACAGTTAATTGTATAAAGAATACTTCACAAGAAACTGGCTACTACAGTGTACACATCTTACCTATGCAGGCTGTATATTCAAAACAGATTAATGTTAATTAAATGGTCCATCAAGCTGGAGTGTGCAAAATCAATGAGCACTGTCAGCAGGATAATAGAGATAAATCTAAGACACTGCCAGCTATGGAAGGAAAAGTTTTGACATTACACATAAGGCATGGCATCCAATTTTTGATTTGGACCTCCTCTCAGATTTAGTGTTTACTTTGGATTTCTATTAGGTTCAGCTCACAGTGTAGATGGGGACCAACTTCTAATGTTAGTGACTTTCAGATTGAGATGAATACAAATCATCCCTGCTGCTCTCACAAATTTAGACTAAATTCCTCCCCATCTTCCCCTCATAAGCTAGATGAAGCATGACTCTTAGAAAGAGGTCTAAATCTCATACAAGAGCTTTCTGCTGAACATTTACACTAAGGTCAAAGTGACATTTGACTAAACAACATCCTTCACAAAGTTCAGCTCTCTTTGCAGAATATGCAAATTTAATTAGCACAGAATTTATAGCATAGCATTGTTTCTAAAGAAAGGATTTTGGTCCTTCTGGAACTACTCCCCCACCCCCATCTTTGTATGTATAAATATCTGTGTATTTATAAATACACCAAAATGTCTTCCAGTTCTGAAACAAAGGCAGGTTTTAAATCAAAATATCATGGGGCATTAACTCCATATTTTATAAAAAAACAGTATTTGAGTTTCTATTTAATACCAGTCTGATCCAGAAATCCCATCTAATGCTCTCATCTCTTTTTCCTCAGAAGATCTACCTGATAGCAGAATATCAAAACAAAAAGGGAACAAACTAGAGTTCATAAACCTCATCCTATCCAACATCAACTCTTCTTTCTGTAGCAGCCCTGCTTCATGCATTGCACTGCACCATAAAGAGAGACCAGCACATACCTCAATTGTGTAGTGAAATATCTATATGACAGAGTGGAGAAAAACAGATTAGTTATACTTAACGTTTATTTTTAATTACTTTTAATCTTTGATACCTTCCAGCCAGGACTGCTGCAAGGTGTCTGGAAGCTTTGGAGAGCTATGGGAGCACAAAAATCTCACTGAAAGACTTTTCTTTGTCAGCCTCTTAATTCAGGTTCAGAACTTGCCTCTTTGAATGAATGACTACCATGGGAACACCAGACATAGGGGGAGAGAGACTTTATTTTAAAGCATTACAATGAATGATGTCTGGTTTCTACAGCTTGTAAGTCACTTCTGGTTTACTTGTCTAGAAATGTGCAAGCTCATCTGAAACTTCTATGGCCAGCTCATTTGTGTATCATCCCTCTGCTGTTGATTATCTATTGTCTAAAAGGGGATGAACTCATGCAGCATCTTTTCCTGAGGGCATGTATGGTATCTCCTTCTAACCACTTAGCTGTTTTCACAGAGTGTAATTTTCTTCAGGGGCTGAATTCCACAAGGACAATGAGCTAAAAAGTGATTAAGAACAGAACCTACATCTGCATATACTTGCGCAAAGGCAGTATGTTTTCATTTCCATGACAAGGCAAACCCCAAACTGGTTGGTCTCCCGGTCTATACATGCAGTCTACCACAGTCAAAATTTGTGAGAAACTTTAGCCAGCTACTTTTGATTGACTGCTTTAGCCACCAAAATAAAATAATAATAAAACCAAAATTTCTCAAGAAACTCAACTAAATAAAATAATAGCATAGTACAGGAGTCAAAGGAGGATTTATGGATTTTTGGTACATCCACACAGAGGAAACAAGTAATAGCATAACCTGGATGAAAGACTAAGAAAAAACATTTTAAGTCACTCAGTCTCATCAACTCCACTATACATGACAAGCAGTTCTCTGTCATTCACATAAAAACCTGATCCGGCCTGGATACCCAACATTTCATGGTGCCACCACTGTATTTTGGAAGTTCTTTTTTTTTTTAATTTGTATTCCAGAGTATCTTTTGTCCTTTTTGGGCCTGATCAGGACTGCCATGACCACTCATTCATATATTTTCTAAGCTAAATACTTTGACATTACTTTTGTTCCATGAACAGACTGAATACCAAAACATTCTAAGAAATTGTTTGAAATGTTTAGGAAAAAACCAGAAAAGATCTTTTTGTCCCTGAACTAGGAGAAATATTTCAGCATAAAAATTCTGAAATATGAACATATTTAATTTTCTTACATTAAAAACAACTGAAGTTTACTGAAGGCTACATGGAACTGCAGCAGCCTGTTATGCTGAAGTGCCTCATGGGAACTGTCATTCTAGAGCCCACCCTCTCCTGTCTAAGGAGTAGGCAGCCTTTCCTGCAGCACACGATTGCCACGACATTATGTCATAATGCATTATGACAGAGATGTATAGGCAATAAGAAACTCAGACTGTAGAAGCAAGAAGGGCTGCAAAACATTTCTACAAATCCATGAAACTATCTATAACACTTAAAGGTTAAAATGACTTCAGGTTAATATTTTGAGTGGAATTCAAAAGATTTTGATTTAGATCAGATATATTCAAGACAAGGCCTTTTTCAGCTTTCATCTAAAAAAAGAAATAAAAAAAATGCACTATTTGAAAAATTAACATCACAACATCATGGTTTTGAGTAGAAATACTGCTTTAGCTATTCCTTTACTATGCACAGAAAGTCTAACCTGAGATTAAACCTGTCTGGTGGAGAGTCCCTGCACCCACATTGCTGGAAGGCAGTTTTCTGAGCAGGTTTGACTATAAATCTTGTTCTGTCTTTGCTGCACAGGGCAGCAAGCCCTTCTGGGGCAGAATCAGAGAGAAATTTTCTGTTTGCCCTGAAAGCTCACTAAAACCCAGCACCTCTGTAGATGTGCCAAAATGCATATGAAGCTCATTTTGGCTCAGCTGTTCTCAGGTGAGGTTCTCAGGCTCACATAAAAAGCACAATATAGCTCTGTCCATAGAGCACAAGTCTGGCAACTTGTGATGCTTCAAAAGGCCATTAGCAGATGTGCCCATTTATGTTTAACTAAGCCAGTGACAATGGAAATTATTACTTAGGACCATCTTGTATAAAGTTGTAAGTTCTTGCCTCCAGTCCAGTAGCAGTTTTTTCTGTCTGCAAATATGAAATAATGTATACCATTTCTGACCATTATTTGAAGATATGCTTAGAATATGCATTCAACACTACTGCAACTTCAAGCACACCCTTAATTGTCAGTAGACTCAAAAGGTCAGCAGACTAGCAGCTTGGCACCTGGAATGATTTATCTCTGAGACAGTCAGCAGATTGTGTGATAGGAAGGTATGGAGTCAGTGATGAGTACTGCTGTGAGATGTTAGACATGCAGACCTTGCGGGAAGGGCAGAAATTTCTCCCTTGGTGATGGAGCATATTCAAAGAAGACCAGCAAAGTTGGTGAAGTGTCTAGAGAACAAGTCTTCTGACGAGTGGCTGAGAGAACTGGGGCTGTTCAGCCTGGAAAAAGAGGAGATTCAGGGGAGACTTTATTGTTTTGTACAACTACCTGAAAGGAGATTGTGGCAAGGTGTGTGTTGGTGTCTTCTTTCATGTAACATGCAATAGGATGAGAGGAAATGGCCTCAAGTTGTGCCAGGGGAGGTTTAGATTGGATATTAGGAAAAAATTCTTTATGGAAAGTGTTGTCAAGCATTGCAACAGACTGCACAGGAAAGTGGTGAAGTCACCATCCCTGGAGGTATTTAAAAGACTTGTAGACATGGCGTTTAGAGACATGGTTTAGTGGCAGACTTGGCAGTGCTGGGTGGATGGTTGGACTCAATGATCTTAAAGGTTTTTTTGCAACAACAATTGATTCTATGATTCTGTATTTTATTTTAAACCAAAGAACATTACTGAAATGCTAAATTTTATGATTCAGTATTAGCATGGAGAAAGTTATCATACACAAAACAAAAAACATTTTAAAATATGTCAGTTACTCACATTAAGAGTTTATAAATTAAGGGGGTTTTGTTTCAGAAAAAAACCTGTGTGGTAATTTATTTATTATTTATGATGAAATAGAAAACATCCTAGAAAGAACAGCACTATCTTAAGCCTCTAACATTCCCTGGAATGAGAATACTGCGTTCTAACCTGTTCTTTTTTGTTCATCATATATATAAAAATCATAGAATCATAGAAAGGTCTGGGTTGGAATGGACCTTAAAGAACATGTATTTCCAACCCTCCTGCTGTGGGCAGGGACACCTTCAACTAGACCAGGCTGCTCAAAGTGTCATTCAGCTTGGCCTTGACTATTTCCAGGGATGGGGCAGCCACAATGTCTTGGGACAACCAGTTAAGAGTGCCTCACCACCCTCACAGTAAAGAATGAAAATGGCTGAAAAAAATGGTGATATTTTGGCTTAAGCCGAAGTATTGGCACATCAAAATTTGGAATTGTCTTTTCTTTGAATATTCTAACAACTCAAGATTCCTTTAAAAGAGTTAGTTCTGATATACCTAAAGTAAGTTTATGGAAGAGTTATAAGTAAAAGTTAAAATTATAAAAATTAGATTGAAACACTTTGGCTTTACTGAATCATGCCAATGTGTTGCTGAAGATTGCTACTTAAATCAGAAAACAGTTAATGGGTATTTACTGAAATGTTTTAAATTTAATCACCAATAAACCTGTGCTCAATGAAGAAAAGACTAGAGATATCAAAGTTTCACTAAGATGACATCAGAAGTTTAGCTGAAATCTAGAATAAACAGCAGATGTTTTTCTGTCTTTGATAACAGCACTACTGATCTTTGGAAAAACCCATGTTCATCACTGTTTGACCCATACAGAAGTAAATATAAAGCAAATTTCTATAGGAAAAGTTTCAGTCAGGTGCAATCACCAGCCAAAATGTTGGCAACTGAAAACCATTCTGGGGTGATTTACAAAGACACTACAAAACTTTTAGTTTCTTTTAGAGATAGGTTTTGTTCTCAGAAATGTTGACTCTATTCTGGTAGGGTATAACTTTATAATCTTTTTCTGAACCAGTGTGGAAAATGCTCTGTAATTTTAAGAAATAATTCTTTTCCTAAAAGGTGAGCAGATTCATGTGTTAGCCTTTAGCGATCCTTGAAAACATATTATTATATTGAAGAAAAATATCCATAATCTTGCACACAGAGAAAAAGCCTTAGAAGGGATTAGAAAATGCCAGTGTTCTTTGTCAGTAAGTACATAATTCATTCAATTTAGTTAGTGCTAATCTTTTTCTTCACTTTTTTCAGAACTGACCTGATGTGTCAAATTTACATGCATTTCAACAGAAGCACATCTGCTAGTCATACAGGAAAGATTAACTGTATAGCAGGGTCCTTAAGAGTTGCAAACTGCTTTTAAATCCTACAAAGCAATAATTTATAACTATGCTAAGTGATCTTTTTATATAATTGCTAATAAGAATATTAGCACTCTTCCTACACTGAAAGTATCAATTAATCTCTTATATTAAAGATAACTTGGAGTTAATGTATCATTAGATCAACAGTGCCAATTTCAGAAAGTTTTTATTACATATACATATTTCAAAAATATCTAACTAAAATAAGGTTTTTTAGTGTCCTTTTGCATATGCTTATCATTACTAAGCTTTTTTACCATCCTTTCCCCTGTCACATGGGGGCAGTGATACTAAACCAATAGATCACACTGAAGGAACTAGGATCTATAAGGGTCTCTGCAGCAACCACTACACAAAATATCTGCTTAAAATATGTAAAAGAAAATAATAAAAGAAAGACTTCCTGTTAAGCAAAGAACAACCCCAAACTAGGTAAGAGATTGGCTGAATTACCATGTGATTAAAGGCTTGGATTTACAATTAGAAAACCTAGAGTCAATTCTAGTATTTACGGATTCACTTCATGTGTCTTTCCCTTAACTATGTCAGATGAAAGGAATGCACTTTGCTATTTAAGCATCTGATATGTTGGAAAGGGACTGTTCCTCCCTGTGCTTCTGTACCGTTGCTATCCAACAGCGACCTGGTGTGAGCAGAGACTGGGCACAGTGGTAGCACACGTTCAAACCCTCACAGAAACATTCATACAAGTTTTGAGATTTCAAAACAGAATTGTTGTGCCATAGGTAGGGGGTAGGGGTACTCCATATCAAAATGAAAATGAACTGACTACACAAGCATATGAAACTTCATTTAGGGTCACAGGGTGAGGTACAAAGAAGCTCTGAAACTAACACATAGGTGTCAAGTGGGTTTTGAAGCCAGCAGAACAAAGGTTATCCTGACTCAGCTTTGTTTTTATAGACTGTGATGTGCACCTCCTTCCTAGTCACACAGAGAGGAAAAAATCAGCTGTGTAGAAGAGTGTTCAAGAACTGGAAACTACTTCAAATCTCACGAGGCAGCAATGAACATTTAGTGTTTGTGGGTTTTTTTACCCATATGCTTTATTTCCTTAGGTGGATTTCAGGAGGGATGAGTGAGGGTGAAACATCCCATGACTACTGACCTCGTGAGAATGGGCGACGTCTGTTATTTCCCAATTCTGTGGGAATTTGTCAAACCCCTTCTCTACCACTGAGAAACATTGTTCACATCCTATTTTTAGCTCACATGGTATTTATTTGTGTATCTTTTTCCTGTCTCTCCCTCTTCCCACCAGACTGACGGCAGGCACTGTGGGAAATTAAACTCTTATTTGATACTTATTAATTTTGCTTTTGTATGTTAAGTAGCAACAAAATCTTCCACATTAAAAGACTAGAATGAACCACTGCCATAATCTTTTTTTTTTTATGCAATAGACTATAGAAGATTCTTGAATAAACAACCACTTAAACACACATAGATCTATTAAAATTATTTTTATTTATTAAAAAAGCAATAAATGTAGTAGACAACTCACAGCATTCATTGATTGTTTGTCCTCACCATTGAAACAAAAACACAATAATTTGATGAATCAAAGTAAACCTCTAGGTTCAATTTCTAGACTGAATTTTGTTGAGCATGAGCTACTACTAATCCCATCTTCATCTGCAGTGAATGGCACTCAGAAGTTTCACAGTGAATAACAGATTAAAGGATGGTTTCCAGACTCTTCTCTAAGCTACAAGTGAAGAATACAGCCCTGAGACATTGGCATGGCATTTGAGCTGTCCTGCGCATGTGGTCCTCCTAGCTCCTGTCTGCCTTCTTCAGCCCTCCTAATGAAACTGAGACCAACTCTGCCAAGGTTTTTCCAATTGCACACACAGGACCTGCAGGTATTCTCCTAAAATTCCCATTGTTGTTCCCATCCTCCTGCTTTGCTCCAGGAGAACCCTGGCAGTCAAGGTCCCCCTAGAGAAAGAGCATTTTTTGTGAAAGCTTCCCTTAGGACTGCCACAGTATGTCATTTCCAGAGATGAACTGCATCCATGTTGTAGTAGATACATGTAGGATACACTGAGCTACAGCACACATAAAAAGCAGTTGGAAGAAGTTGTGTGGCTAAAAGTTTTTAGCTATGTAATTACGCCCCTTAGGGTTTGCACTGCATCATTTATAGCTTTCTGTAGCCTTTCATTCTTCCTCTTTCCAGTTAACAAATCTCAGATATGCTTGAGTAAGTACTCCAAAATTGTAAATTCAAAGAAAGTTACAATAGACAGTGAATATTTACGCTTGCCATGGAAAATAACTATGCTTTATGCTATGGTTTGTCTTTAAATCTCTTTAAGTCTTGACAAGCTGAATAACCAAGGCAATTGCATTCAAAATACACCTAACCAGAGTCAAGCAACTGTTCTTTCCTAGACTGCAAAGCCATATAGATGATGAGATGTAACGCTGATGGTAGTAAACTCAGTGATAATTTTAAGACTAAATCTGCTTCTCTCTTTCCCATTTACATGTTTTTCCTCCAGATGGGTCTTAAAAGCTTTCTATCACTTGCTAAGTAATTGCTGGCTTAACTGACACCTAGTTACGAGCAGCAACAACAAAACCCCAGGTCTCTCAAAGGTATTTCAATATTCCTTGTACTAGCAAGGAGTCATCAATGATCTTGAGGTGTTGGCCTGTCCCTTCCATGTCCTGGCTGGATGATATGGCCCTTCCAGCAGCAGCTGTGTATGCTGAGTGAAGCCTTACTGCCCCTAAGACCACTGTCATTATGTTTTGAAGAGAGACACCAAAATCCTTTCCATGGAAGTCTGACAAGGATCAAAGGGAGGCACAGCACAACCAAGTTTCTACTTGTCATCTACGTGAATCTTGCAAGAAAGTAAACTGCTCTTCTGCAGAAATTTAAGCATTCCAGTAATTATGGAAAGTTGTTTGCATACATTTCAGCATGACCACCTGAAGCATCTATACACCTATTAAATACTCAGATGTACAAATGGTTTCCAAAGCTGCTGGGTAAAATGGCATTAAATTAGGTGTCTTACAGGCATCTTTTGATGCCAGGCCATTTATCTCTTTTAAGAGGAGAATTTGGAAGTTTAAAAACTTACCGTGACTTGTTGCATATATCCTACAGAGAACACGGTCTTGAAGATGAGTATATTTACTTTGCCTAGTTGATCTTTGAGAAAGAATTAGAAAGCAGCTTAATCTCCAAGGTGGCTCTGAGCAAGTATGGACCTTTAAAGATGTCTATCTCTGGCTCCAGATCTAAAATGTGGATTTTATATCATCTATATTAATAATAGGTCAGGCTCATGCAGTCATTAACTAAGTAGGAGTTAATTAAATTTCTTCTCCACTAGCCTTGACAGGTAAGTGAAAAGGCAATTGCATATGCAGTCTAACAGTCTTTAGGGAAGGGTGAACTGAAAAACATGCCAAATGAGCTAAAATAAATAGTTACAATGATCATTTTCAGATCAAGTCCTGTGTTTACTTTTCTACTGGTTACATTATACAATGCAAGGGGTAATCTACCTACCTGTTGTTACTCATCAAAAGGGATATGATTTTTTTTTTTTTTTAGATTACACCACTATTCATTTTCACCCTTAATTATAATAATTTTCATGATATTTCATCTGGATACATTCAAGTTTAGTAATCCCTAAAGTGCTGCTTTTCAGGCCAAAGAAGCCATGCAGAAAATTTTGTAAGGTCATGAACAGAAAAAGCTCTGTGTTGGAGAAGGATAAAACAGAACTTTTAATCATGCAGTGTGGAGTTGCAGGACACAGAGGCAGCTTAAAGCTCCTCAGATGCATGAAGTAGTAAAATCTAATTTTGCCACTCCAAGAATGGAGAAGCTGGGGCCTTGACCATGGGAAAGGGCAGAATTGCCATGGGAAGCTGGTGAAGGTACAAAATTTGGTGGGTTTGATTCTGTCAAAGAGGATTGAGCACTCCCACAGAGCTGAGTTGCCTATGGATATCTATATATCTCACACTGTATCTCCACTTCCAGCAGTGACTTTTCTTATTCTGTTGCAGGCAATGTAAGCAGGAAAGACATAGCCACATAACAGCCTTCAGCAGTCTGCTGTCCAAGCCAAGCACCAGCTCTGCGCCTGCCCACAGCAGGCCATAGTGTTTCATTATTGCGATGTCCCCATTATAGACAAGTTCTTCCTTCTAAGATCAGTGCTTGGTATCCCCTTTTCAATGCATAAAGCAATAGTTTTGAAATCACTACATGCATGAGTGCAATAAAAAATATAATACAAACACACTGAGGATCCTCAATTTGATTCCCAACAAAAGACTTGTTTCAAGTATTAAAGGCAGATACTCAGTTGCTATAAATTGCTACATGGTACAGACAGTCATAATTCATTTGAAATTCACAGATCTATGACAATTTTCATTTTCAAACAAATCACACATAGCAGAGCAAGGCTGCTGTAATTATTTGTTCTGTGGTGTGCATAGATGGCTGAAGCAAGTGGGAGCAGCATTATGCAAGACAAAAGGTAAGCACCTGGCCAGCTGCAGGCACCATGCAAACAGGCAGTGTGTAACTAGCTAGTGGATGAAACCAATAAACATTAGTGGGTGATGAAAACAAAGCATGTTGGACAATGAACTAACATAAAAAGCTAGCACATGGTTTAGCATCAACTAGTCGTGTGTGTATTTTATATAAAAAAGAAGCCATTGGTAGCAACAAACACAGTATGAATGTTACACTTATGAAAATAAATATATTTCAGCTGATTTTAGGGCAGTTTTAATTTCCATATTTATAATCAAATTTAATTTCCCTGAATTTGCTCACTCATAGCTGTATTTGCTTTCTAATATAGCTTTGTGCAAATGTTTGGTTCTCTATTGTCAATTTTGTTATACAGCCACTCATGAACAGTGTTGGAAGTGGAATTACACTGTTTAGTAACTGAGGTATTTGAGCAGCTGACACACTAACTTCAAAAATATATTTGAGTTCATCCTGCTCAGTCAGCTATTGTTAATGACACTCAGATTCCCTTTCCCTTACTAAGTTTTGGCTGACCAGAAATGAGGAGCAATCCCATTTGTCAGGACTCCATGAAACCAATATTACCAACAGTGAGGAACAAATAGGCAGAGCAGGGGAAGAAGCCTTGGGCTGGCATATATGCTACTTGTCCTCACACAAACATTTCTAAGACTTAAACTTCCTTGTGAATAGTTTGCAAACAAAAACCAGCTGCAGACTGAAAAAGATTATTTATGAGGAATGGCTCAATGGGATTTATTTACCACATCAGCTGGAAAATGCTTATTATTTGTAACATTGTTACTAAAACATTTATATCTTTGAAGCAGAATCAAATAGTAAACCATTCAAGCTATGAAATTGTCTTCTACTTGTGTTGACTGCAAACATCTAAATCTTTGCAACAGAAATAGTTATTAATTAACATCCTAATTTTCTAGACTTGTTCAGACTGCACTGTTGCTTAAATATCCTCAGGACCCAGTAAGAATAGAAAAATGAGCATGTTATGATCTGTCAGTTACAGAAACATGACTATCAGAAAAGTCTCTGAGCTACATAAATACTTACTGCATTCCTACAAAACACAAAACACATGGTGAATCGCCTCCACTTAAAAACAAAAAAGGCAGCAGAATTGGATGTAACTAGTCATATGCTTTCTTACAGCATAAACTATAACTTCTTAGTCAACAAGAGGAAAAACAAAGATACTGCAAAGCAGTCAACACACATTGGTGCATACACATTTGTGCCCACCCATTTATCAAATACAACAAGCATTTAATTTCAATGAGTGTCACTTTTTCCCTACATTGTTCAAGTTAATTCCTGCATTACATCCTAAAATGAGTAAGTAGTAGGAAAGGAAACAAATAATAGAGGAGATAAAGACTGTCTAATAAAATAAGGTGACTACCTCCTCCCTGGTACTCTATTACATCACACTCCCATAAAATATTTCTAAAAATCTGTTCAGATATTTCTACTTCTCCAGCTAATACACATACAGTTCATTTAGCTTTTAGAACACTTCAGTCTTCATGTTTTAACCAGTTTGCATGGGAATATTTATCTGAATACATTAATGTAAGATAGAAATGACAGATCCAAGGACAAATCTTTGCAGCACTCTGAAGATTATCCTTGCTGGGAAAAGAGACCTTTCTTTGTGCTAGCCATTTCTTAACTCAACCCTATGCTTTCTTCTTCTTGGATGCTGGTCCTGCACTGTGCATGAAGACAAAGAAGCCTGTAAGAGATCATTTATACTACCTGCAAAAGCAGGTGCATTGGACCACAGAATGTTCCTCTGAGTCATTTCCCCTGCACTGCCCTTAGAAATAAAGCTTCACCTCCTTCTTGTCTCCTTTGTTCTCTTTACTATCAAAACCAGGATGGTAATTTGTTGGTCTGTAATACAGCACACATCAAGGGTTTGGACTCCATTGTGTTAGAAACTACACACACACACACACAAAAAAAAAGGATGAAAAGAAAATCCTTGCTTTAGAAAGCTTGCTGTTCAGAGAATTATGATGCTAAGTTGCAAAACAGTAACTGACTGGATCAATACAGCATTTGCTATGTTTTCCCTTTCTTTGGTCCTTACAGAAAACAAGGAATAGAATCAGTTCACTAGCAGCCAAGCTGTAATCAGGTAGCAGGGAGTCACAATGAAGGTAAATCTTGTGGTAGATTTGAAGAAGGCTGTAGGAATGTCTGTGGAGAGCACAGGAAAAGCAGAAGTTCATTTGCCAAGACTGCATGCAATTACCATAAATTTACTATGATAAAGGTATTGCCCTTCAGATGACAAAGGTTGACATAGCTTAAAGACCAGATGATGAACATCCACGAAGATTTAAGATCCATTCAAGCGTAGAAGCACCATAAATGCACAACATTAGGACATGGTAACAGAAGGAGTGAGATGGCTGCCTGTTTGTGTAGCTGCTTGCAGCCCCACAGCCCAAGGAACTGGGTTTCCATTTGCACTTGGATCGATTAAGGAGCACTGTGGAAAGCTCAAGCTGCTCTCTGTAGAGCCATAACACAATACATCAGGTTGTCTTCCCCACGTCCTGACAGGGTCAATGGCACAATAAAATCGAGTGACAGCTTTTCAAGTTCCTCTTCCCTCCTCTCCTCTCCTCTCCTCTCCTCTCCTCTCCTCTCCTCTCCTCTCCTCTC
>JBAFWW010066778.1:8878-33314 GCA_036873685.1 Agapornis canus | reverse complement strand
AGCGCAGCCTCGCCCTCCCCAGAGCCACAAGGGCCGGGACCCACCGGAACCTCCCCACCCACGGAAAAGCCCTCGGGCAGCAAAGGCCTTGAACAGACACCGGGGACCGGAGCCCCGCGCAGAGGCAGCCCCGGCGCCCAGGTTCAATCCAGCCTTAGCTCTTCCTCTCCTCCACGCCCGGGTTCTGCTCAGTTACCGGCGGCTGTGGAGGCTCCAGGGCAAAGCAGCCCCGGGCTGGCTCTGGTAACGCAGCACAGGGCACGGTTACACCGGGCTCCTTCCCCAGCCCATCGAGGGGCCAGGATCCTGGGATAGAATGCCCAGCTCCCCCCCGCCCCAGCAGGAGGAAGAGGAGCTCGTTGTGCACAGGGGAAGCAGGAGAGAGGCCAGGCTCGTTGTGCAATTGGTTTAATACACAATGCCCGTGAGCAATGCAGGACCAGGGTCACCGCTGCACCCGCAGCCGTGGCCTGATTCCAACCCTGGTTCTGCAAACACCCTTGTGACCATGCAGCCACGTACGGCACAAACCCGATTCTCATCCCTTGACCCAGCCCATCCCCTCCATTCGGGTTACAATGATCCTCAGGGTTGTTCTAACGTGGTCACACACAAGCACTGGAGCTGCACTGCGAGTTAGACACGACGGTTACACACAGCACTAACACACACGCACACCACTGCTCCTACAGCTACATCCACGGGAGGAGGGTGAGGAATGATTCACATCGTGCACAACAAAGCAACAGCTACTGCAGGGAAATAGCAGCAAGAGCCCATTGCCACGGGGCAGCTGTGGCAAGACTCAGCCTCTGTTGTGCCCTAAGGGCTCCCCAGAACCCCAGCACCATGACAGAGCATCACCAGTACCTCAAAGAGCCGAAACCCTGCCTGGGATGAGACACAGATGGGAGCACAGCTGCTCCCAGCTTGTTTGCTCAGAGGCAGGGATGTGGGACCCCCACAAACTTCCTCTTCCCAAGCAGCCCTGTGCAGGCTGAGGATGCTCAGCCCTTTCTCCGTGTGCTGTGTGGCTGCATCCCTGTCCTGCCCCGAGGGCACGCTGCACACACCTCGTGCACTCGGCTATCTGCAGGGGTAAACTGAAGGGATAAGGGTTTCTTGGATCCAGTGTCACTCACTGCCCCAGAGAGACAGCTCTCGGGTGCTGCAATAAGTTATGTTCGCTATGGGAGGGTTACATGCAATGGGACACACGGGGCAGGGCTGGCCATGAGGAGCACTGCTGAAGGGGGGGGACACTTAATCATCAAACCTCCCCTCGCGGATGGTATCGAAGGAGAAAGGGAGAAACTTGAATCCAGTGCCAGTGTAGAACTTGTTCTGGAACTCAATCCTGCAAGGGAAGAAAGAGGGAGAGCTCATGAGAAAGGCAGCTCTGCAGCAAGCTGAGTGCCATCACCGACCACCCAAAAGGAGGCTTGAAAGAGAGAAAACCCGGGATGGGAACGCAGCACAAAGCCCACGGTTCTGGTTGCTGCTTCCACAGCAGAGCCGAGCTCTGCAGGTCCCCCACAGGCAAGAAAAGGGCACCAGGACCGGGCTGAGCTCCCTGCCACAGCATCCCCAGGGAGCACGGAGCCTTTCCACATCACCTTCAGCTGGAGCGAGCCCTGGGCGCGTGATGCTGGGCTCAGCCCTCCCCGCCAGCTGCTTCTGCTTGCTTACAATGAGGATGTTTGGCTCCTGCCCACCACTGCTGCAGAGGCAGAGCTGTGCCTCGGGCCTCCAGCTGAACATTAACTCGGCCCCATCTCCCTGCTTCCCCTAATGAACTCTGCTTAGAGAAAGCAGCGCTCCAGCGAGCCCCATCATCCCGCAGCACGCACAAACAACTCCATGGGTCAGGAGCCTCTGCAGGCATCGGGTGGCAGCAAACTGCAGAGCCATGGACAAGGGGGTAGGAAAACAGCCTTGGCTTGGGCTTTGCCCCGTCAGGAACCAGTATTTCAGCCAGCAAGAAGTGATTTCCCAGCAGGGAAAGGCTCGGGACAGCAGCTCAGTGCCCATCTCTGCTGCCTGTTGGTGCGGATCCGCACAGGAATCCCGAGGATGAGCAGGATTTTCCATGTGGGAGGAAGGGCTCCTTGCCAAGCGGCTCCAGCTTGCAGGAACCCTGATAATCACCAGGAGGATCCTGTGACTAAGGAAGGGTTCGGTAAGCAAAGGGAAATTGGAGGCAGAGGGTTGAGTATCTGAGTCACACAGAGCCGGTGCCAACGAAACCTTAACCCTGGTGATGAACTGCTCCAGCTGGCCCCGCATCCCTTTGGCCACGCTCGCTTACAACCGGCCACAACTGGGAGCCTGGAGCTCGAGGAGAGGCTCAGGAAGGAGCTGTTTAACCCAAGCACCACGGCTCGAGCATCCTGTGGGTTCCTCATGCAGAATCCAAGGCCCTCTTCCAGCGCGACCCCGCTGTGCCCAGGATCACTGCACCAGCTCCAGTGCTGGGCTCTGCTCTGAGCATCTCCCACCAGTGATGAAGCTCGGGGGAAGAATTCAACAGGCAGCTGGCACTGTAACAACAGGGCTCGGCTGCTCCAGGCTCCGGAACTGACCCCCTACATCATGGGGCTCATTTAACACCAACCTCTCTCCTACAGAGTGATCTAAACCCCACTCCTCACTGCTCTGAACAAACCTGATTTGCTTGGATTATGCCTGCTGCTACCTGGTATTCCCAGCTATGGGCAGGGCATGGGATGTAGTGGAGGGAAAAGGCCCAAACCTGCCTCTAAAAGGCTGCTTTCCCTAGGAAAACAGAACCACTGAGACCATCCCTGCCTCAAGCCTCAAGGCTGGGGTTCAGTTACAGACTTCCTTAGGCCAAAGCCCTGTTTCCTCGCAGCAGGGGAGCTGACTGCCTTCAAAAAGGCTGCTTTAATGCAAGCATCCACCTCGAGCCACATTCCTGAGGAGCAAAGAGAAAGGTCGGACACTGTGGAGCAGGGATGGTCCAGGGAGGGGAAGGGAGCCCCGATGTGCCTCAATCCTCCTCCCCATTCCAGCCTGCACAAGGAATGCACTGGGAAAGCACGGCACAATTCCCCCCTCCTTCCTCCCCCCATTGGGGACTGACAGGCAGAGCACATGGGAGCACACACAGTGCATTCCTCCTGGCTTCCAGGAACAACCACCCACACCTACAGCATTCCTGCGTGTGTTGTGTGCCCCCCACCCTGTTCCTCATCAGGGAACATCCATCCCACTGCAAACATCCCCAGTTCCCATTCAGGACCAAAGCCCAGGCATGTTAACACCGTGTTCTTTGAACCGCTGCCGGTGCCTCCCTCCTCACTGTGATATCCCAGCAAAGCCCAGGGCATTCCCTTCAGTCCGGAACACTCCTTAACCCGCTTCCCAGGCTCTAAGCTCCAGCAGGTTCTCTCTTAGAGAGCCATTAAAGTTACCTCAATAGATATAGGGGGAAAACAACATCACTGAGAGCTGCAGTTCCCCATGTGTGCTCTGTGCAGCTGGGCCTCAGCTGGGTTCCTCTCTGTGCCCCTTTAGGGATGTGCATCTTCCAGGCAGGTTTTAACACACACACACACACACACACTCACTTACTCCCCTCTTTGGAGCTGGCCTGGCAATGGGAGAGCTGCAGCCCCCAGTTCACTTGGCCCAGGTGCTCTGTGAGTGGTACCCATGAGGCAGCCTGGCATTACCAGCACAAGACAGGTACCTCCAGCCAGGCTTTACCACCTTAGCCCCATCCCTCTGGGTAAAGAGGAACACCCTGAGCCTGCCAAGCCAAGGCCTCCAGAACTGTTCATCTCCTGCTGCTCAGGGATGTGCAGCCCGGAGAAGCAAGACTGAAACCCAGCTGGTTCACAAGCAACTGCAGAGCGAACCCACCCCACACACACTGGGGTCCTGCCTGCGCTGTCGGGGTCCTGCCTGCGCTGTCGGGGTCCTGCCTGCGTTGCTGGGGTCCTGCCTGCGCTGTCGGGGTCCTGCCTGCGCTGTCGGGGTCCTCTTGGATGCTGCAGCAGGAACACGGGGCAGGGCTTGCAGAGCTCCCTCCCCCGGCTGCCGCGGCTCAGCGCGGGCAGGGAGCAGCGAGCTCGGAGCGGCGGCCAGGAGCATTCCCAGGCTGGATGCCAGGGAAGGCAGGAGCCAGCAGCCATTTGCACAGCCCCCGGCTCCCGCAGCACAAGATGGCGATAGCGCAGGGACCCCCCCATCAGGGAGGGACCAGGACAGAGCCTTCCCCCCCCCCCCATAGCAATAGGAGAAGGAAAAAGAGGCCGTTTCCTTCCCCTCTGCCGCTCGCTGCTCCCAGCCTTCGCCTCCCATTGAAGCAAGGCAGAGCAGAGCGTTCCCTGTGAACTCCATGGGACTTCACTTTGTCCTCCTGGTTCCAGGGAAGCTGGCAGGGAGCGGGGCTGCACAGAGCACAGGCATCCTCCTCACCCACACCCTTGGCCAGCAGAGCCCATTCCCACATGGCTCCTGTGCTCCCACCCAGTGGCAACCAGGAGAGCTGGAGGGAGCTCTCAAGTAGGGATTAGAGCAAGCTCGTGAATGCTTCCCATACTTGGGTGCAGAGGAAGCGATGAGCACTCCATTCCTGGCTGGATGCATGTGCAGGATGTAGCCCCTTTCCCAGGATGCTAGGAAAGGGGCTACAAAAGCATCTGCCATAAGCAAAGCCAGCAAGAAGGAGCTGCCATTCCCCAGCACGCCAAAGGGCAGGGGCAAAGCCTCCCCTGTTCAGTGCAAGGCATGGCAAAGAGGAACAAGACCATGTGAAGGTAACTGCAGTCAATAGCTCCTGCTCACTAAGGGAAGTGACCACTGGAACCAAAAGACAGGACAAGCAAGCCCTACTGAAAGCCACAACATGCTCATCTATCCAGCACAACCATCCCATCCCATCCCACTGCTCACAAAGCCCTGCTCTGATTGTTAAGCAGAGACTCTCCATCATTCCTAAGCAATGGTCCCGTCCCCCCCATCAGGAAAGTGCTGCATCACTGGAAACAAGCCTGAAATCTCTGACCCTGTTAGAGCCTTCCTGCTGCCAGAGCACATCTGCTGCAGGACAGGGACGTGTTCAGGCAGCTTTGTGGTGCTCAGCGCTGATCCTGGCTCGGTAGCATCCCTAACCCCAGGTTTACAGCCTCAGTGTCCATGCCAATACCCTTTCCGAGGGCCCCTCTGCAGAGCTCAGGTGCCATTGATTTCCCTGCCCAAAGAGCTCTGCAGCTCCTGCTGCCCCAGTAACTCACCAGTGCAAGCGAAGAGCATGGAGAAAAGCAGAGAGCCCCTCCATGACCAGCAGAATGGCCACCGTCAGGGTAGCGAAAGCAGCGAAGATGAAGAAGAGGCCCAAGCCTCCCCCCAGGCTCCTCACGCTGAGGCCAATGTGGATCACCATGGTCCAGAGCACCTCTGAGAGCTCTACAGGAGGCAGGGGAGAGGAGGGTTCAGTGAGTGGAGGGCTTGTTCCCATTCCCTTCAAGCAAACTCCCACTGCAGTGAGGTGGGGAACAAGAGGGACAGCAGCTTTTGCAGCCAAGTGTGTGAGGCCATTGCCTCCAACTGCCACACACAGTGCAGGGCAGAGCCTTTGCTCAGCAGCTCTTTGCTTCATTCAGTGCTTCCAGCTCCATCCCTCCCTTTGAGCAGAGCCCTGTGCAAGCAGACACTGCTGTTTCACGCCCCATTCCTCCCACCTTGTCCATACACAGCTCTGAGAGGCTCCCTGCATTCCCACATCCAAACCTCAGCTCCACAAGGAATACTCACGTGCATGGGCTAAGCTGAGAGCCCAGAGCCTCAGGTAGGATGCAGTGTTTGAAATGCACCCCAGGCAGTACTCGATGGTGTGGATGGCCTGGTACACCACGGTGTCCCCAAAGTCAAACTGCAAAGAGAACAGGGGCCATGGGGAGAGCTGAGCCAGCGCGCTGCTGGGGCTGCTACCCAGGACATGGCACTTGAGGTCACACACTGACACCGTCTTCTCCTGGTGTAGCATGGTGGGGTGATAAAGGAGAACCCCTTGGCAGGGAGATGGTTCAGTCTCAGCATCCTTGTTTTCACATTCAAACATACCAAAGTATTCCAAATGGAGCCATGGGCTTTGCCAGGAAAAGACTGTTCAGCAGCAAGGTCGTGTTCACATGAATTCACCAGTACATGGGAAGTACTGCTACATAAAAGGAGACAGTATTCCAAGCTGATACTGCTGTGTATGTGCCTTTGCTACAGGACAAGAGCATTCTGAAGGTACAAACGTGCCCTCTGGAAAGCAAAAGGGATGCATAAAGCAACTGTGAAAGGGTCACATCTGCCTCCAGGCACTGGCCAAGCCCCTGGGTCTTGGTAGTCTTCTGAAACAAAGGAACTTATAAGGAAGTCTGCCATGGGGGCCAGGTCCTTATTCTGCAGCTTGGGAAAGCATCCCCTGCCTTCTGGATTTAATCCATGCTTCAGAAACTGCTCTTATTTAAGTGAAGTGAACACAATGTTTTAAATACATCAAGTGACTAATGCTCTAAGCATGCACAGAAAGCTATTTATATTCCCCTTTCTCCCCTAGTGTATCCAGGGCAAGAACTGTGGCAAACAAGTTAAATCAGACGTCAAAAGCCTAATTCTTTCAGCACAGAACATGAACTGCAAAGGTCTTCACTGAAGCCTGCCCCAAAGGAACAGTTTCTGTGCCCCCTCAGCTCCAGATGCCCCTCTATGTACCAGGGCTCCAGGCAGAAGCACCTTCAGCCCAATTCCCAGCAGCACCACTGCTGGGAAGCTGCTTTCATCCCATGCCAATCATAGGTTTTGTAATAGAATTGGTTACCTGAGAGTGCTGAAGTCCACAATCAACCCTGCATGAGTAGCCCTAAAACCCTCCTATTTCTTTAATACTCCTGCTTGCTACAAGTGTTCCTGAATGAGCAGTTTCTCAGAACACAGCTTCCCTCCTATAGCTGATGAGCTGCACGAAGCTGGGCTGGGTTTGCTGCATTTGCTGACTGGCAACAACCTGGATTGGCCTTAAAATAGCAGAGAGTTTGGGCAGAGATGGTTCTGAAGAGCTTTTTGTGGTGCACAATGACCAAAGACACAACGCAAGGCAAATGGGACTCCTGCAAAACCTTTTCAGTATCAGACTTCCCCCTAAGGAAGATGTGCAACAGAGGGGCAGGCAAACAAGCTGTGTTGGTGAAGTCATTCAAGCTCTGTTAATGGGCATGGATGTATGAGGGATTCAAAATGGCCTGCAGCATGGAAGGAGCCAGATCCTTTGGAAAACAAGATCTGTGACATGTTCTTAACTCGGCATGTGTTTGACACCAATGGGAAATGGTCCAGATACACATGAAGGCAAAGCTGGCTGTAATCTTACCACTTCATCCTCTGCAGGCTTGAAAACATAAGTTTACATTTAGTGCAGGGTCTCCATCACATTCAGCATAAACACATTCAATATGAACACGACACAGGAAAGCAGTAACGCATCACACACAATAGGGGCAAGCTACTGCTCAAGAGGCATCAGAATGCACCCAAACTACACTGAGATCAACCCAGGGAAGGCAAAGCAAGTGATATTATCCCCAACCATCCAAATGAACATAACCAAGATTCCACTGCTCCAGAAACACAGCCCTGGGTTTCTGCTGACCAGGCACCAGCACTGCTCTTCAACCAGAGCAGAGGCTGCATGAGCCACCCAGGAGTACTCTGCAGCTCCCACTGGGCAGCCCCATAGAGGATGGTTCTTTCTAATGAGGACAAACAGAGCCCCATTTCTCTTTATATGCAACCTAAACTGCTTTTTTCTGGTGTCCTGGGAACAACCAAGGGATAATCTGCCCAAAAACTGCTACGAAAACACTTCACTGAGTGTTGCTATTTAAACAGCTTGGAAATCAGGAAATGCAGTCAAGGAACTAGCACATTCTGCTGCTGGGAACATTGCCCTGAGAGAGGGGGGTGCTTACCTCCTCGCCCTCCTCGGAATGGGTAGATAACTGGTCATGTTGAATGATCTCAGCATCCTCCTCAGTCGGGCCATTGCCCACCCGGATCCCACCAAAGTTGTGTGTTCCCTAACACGTGCAGAAAGAGAAAGAGCAAAGTGTTGTTTGTGTTTCACTGCAGGAGCGTGGGTTTCTTATGAGTCCACGTGCAGCAGCAGCTCACAGAAGGAAACAAAGCATTAAGTACGAAGGCTCGGGTTAAACCAGCTGGAGAATTCTATTTCCCAGCTTGGATGGGAAAAGATGCTGATTCCTGCTAGGGCTGGGGGAAAGAAGGCTGGCTGAGTGAGTACTGGATACACTCCTACACAGTAATTGCAACCCCAAGTGAAATCAAAGGCCCATCTCTCAAGAGGACGTTTGCTGGCAACGTCCTGCCCAGCAGCTGGGGACAGGCACTCAAACACCACGGCTGGTGTAAATGGAACAGGCAGAGCAGAAGAGACTGACACAAACACACACACTTGCTCCTACCACCAGTGCCAGGCGAACTCTCAGCTCCTGGGAATTCAGACTTTCCCTTACTTGGGAACTCTACGTGGTGCAAGCAGTTCCTTTTTTAGGCTCTCATTTGGGCTGACATTCCACATCTGACCTCGGCCGGACCCACACTCGCCTCCAAATGGAAAGGAATAACCCACACCCTGAGCTGGAGCTCTGCAAGCATTGGGAGCTCTTCCCCACTTCGCTGTGAGCACTGCAGAGTTAACACTGGATTCATGGCAGGCTTCCCCCCTCCCCCCCATAGCAGCTTACCACCAAGACCAATGCATAGACCTGTCCCATCACCTGAGAGTGCCCTCAAGCAGGGCTTACATGCATTGGAAACATGCTGGACAACAAATGCACATCACTACCTCTGGCTTTCTGCTCAGCAAGCAGCACTGGGCGCTCTACAGCAGGGTTCCTATCTCCCTCCAGAGACACAAAAAAGCTCATGGGTGATCTGAGGGACTATAAATGAAGACCTGTGAGTGTGAAATGCCACTGGGGAAGGGGCCAAGTCCTGCTGCAACCTTCACTCCACCAGAAAGCTTTGGCAGTCAAGGGCTGTCTATAGGTACAGACACAAAGAAGAGACAACTGCTGCTGAAAGGCTTCTATGTGCACACCCACTTCATCACAGCTTCAACTCAAAGCTTCTCCATGGGTGCAGGTGTCAGAAACCCCGTGATGCCCGACAGGAAGTTGCTGGGAGGCCATCACACAAACATGATGTTTGGGACCACATAATGCAAACAGCAATGCTTCACTGGCAAGAATCCTCACGTGTCTTCAACAAATACGCAAGAAAAGGAAAGAAAAGGGGAACTTAACCTGGGGGCTGTGGTATTCTCATGGTGCTCTGCAGGGCCTGAGTTCAGCAGCACTCCTGCATTCTGGGCACACATAACTATTATCCTTCAGCCTGGTAGTCCTTCCAGAATGTACCAATTCTGCTGAACTTTGCTCTTTCCAAGAGAAAGCGTTTTTCACCCTAAAGGTGCAGTTGTCATTCACTTAGGGAATTCAGACACATCCCGTGCTCTCTTGACCATTAGAGAGAAAGGCAACTCCCATCTTTATATCCATCAGGTGCTTTTTAAATCCACTCACTGTCGCAGCCGCTGCTGCCTCTAGTGCCTGTTCGCTCGGGACTGGGCTGACCTGGGCCTCCACGGGCTGCCCTTCCTGATAGTGAATGGAAGAGAAGAAAGGGAGGAGGAAGAAAACAAAAAGAGAGAGGGAGACGAATGGAGGGGACATGGGAGGATGAAAGATGGTCAGAGAAGGGAGAGGGAGTGTCTTTAACTGAACCCGTCTTTGACTCACTTCACATCCCAACAGCTCCCTGCCACGCATGCAGGGAGAACTTGCAAGTTCCCTCAGTGCACGTGTGCCAGGTTCCTACATGTTAAGATACTTTCCATACAGGTGGGCACCTAGAGAGGACCCCACAGACAGCCCCTCACATAATGACTGCCTAAGGCTACTTTGGGTTTTGGCCTTTTAATTGTTATTCTTTGCCATCCAAACGGCTTTAACAGGCAGCTGATGAGTCTGCCACCCCAGCAAGGTCACATCTCTGCATTTACACTGCCAGCCAGCCTAGCAAAGGCACAGAAGTGCATCCAGCAACCAGTAAGAGAGCTGACAAAGCCCAAGTCAGACTGACTGGTTTCATCATGACCAACATAAAGGGCTTTTAGAAACAGGTTTGATGCTGGATGCAGATCTGAGAAGCAGGCAGGCAACTCTGTGCCTCCAGTAAAACCCACCTGCCTTCATGCCTAGGAATAGGCATAAAACCACTTTGCAGGTCACAACACAGTGTGACCCCACGTATCCAAGCTCAAGATGGAGAACGTGGCTTTTCAACCATCGTTAGTTTTCATACTGAAAATAGAAGAGGTTGTCACCCACCAAGTGCTTCCTCCTTAAATACTGATGGCGAAGGACCAGGGGTTTAGCTACCAGCATCCAGGGCACACACAGTAACGCCACCACCACAAGGAAACACTGGAGGCCTTGCTGCAAAAGAAACAGGTCTCAGCTGATTGACATGCTCAAACACATGCACAAAACCTAGCAAGAGCTCACAGGCAGCACTGAGTAACAGGAACCCTGTATTTAATGCCTGCCTGCACGCCCCAGCTGCCTGTGCACAGCAGGTAATGCTGGTACTGGGTTAGATTAGGGAATAATCCACAAGGCTGTGCAGGGAATGAGGATTTGACAGATGTCTGATAGTGCTGGGAGGAAATGGTGCTAGCGTCTTAGCTAAGCTTAGAGGCATCACACTGCAGATGCAGGACAATATTCCTAATCACTTTCCACTATTAATCTGAATCCAAATGCTCTGGAGCCAGAGCTGACATGCTCAGACTGATACAAATTCCTGGTATAGGGATTATTTCCTTCTTCAACATTACACAGTGTCAGGCTTCAGAAGTGATGCCACATTTCCTCTATCACAGAGGAAAAGACTTTTCCTGCTCCATTTCATAATTACCATAAGGTTAAGATATATGATGAAGCACTTCTGATTTTACTTAGCACGAGCACCTACCTGCCCCTTATAAAGCATCTTATTACTGGTGTCACTATAGGAGAAGAGAAACATGTTGATAAAGTGTATTAAAAGGCTTGGTGCATCCTTGGAGGTGTGAGCATCGTAGGCTGTCCATTTGTAGAAAATGAGAATCACGAGGTAGCCAAAGAGTGAAGACATGAAAATCATCTCTGGAATAAATCCCAGGTATATGTTCAGTGGCTTCTTAAAATAGCTACAAGGGGGGAAAGAAATGGAGAGTTTAATGTTACATTTGGTCAGCCTTAGGTATACACAGGGCAAAAAGCTTTTATCATCTTTGCAGGGGCTCAGCAGTAACAGGGATTTAAACCCAGCAACGATGCAACGCACATTGCTCTGCATAGGCAGACAGGAACAACTGAGCTGCTCCTTCAGCAGAGGTTGAAGTCTGATGGGCTCCTGCAGCTTAAACTAACACAGCCCCAAAGAAGCCCCCCACCCCAATGAGGAAACCAGAGCAAAGCACTTACATGTGGTTGAGGAGACTCAGTGTGACACCAAAGAGCATGTGGATGATGCCAAGAATCACAGACATTTTCATCTTAAAGGAGTTGAGGAAGGCCAGCTTATTGCTGGCAATATTCCAGATCTGTGGAAAACAGGACAAGGTCAGCCCAACCCCCACCAAAAGGAAACCAGAGGAGGATGAAAGCCTTCACTTTAAGCTAAACACTATTTAACCATCCAGGAAGCATTAGGCTGCAAGAGCAGGTTTCTTTTCAAGATGTGGGGAAATGAGCAGCCAACCTCTCCTGCTGGGAACACTGATCCACCAGCAGAGCAGGCATCAAACCCTGCTTGGTTTTATGGTAGACAAAGGGTGCAGGAAAACTGGGGCTGTAGCCTTGACAGGAAAGAAAATATTTATCCATTTCTATGAACAATGACACATGGTTCTGATTTTCTGCACTTGCTGGGAATGTGGAACACACCAGGTCTTGTACCAAGCATTTTAAGCAGTGTTATTGATGTAAGTGGACAGAAAATGATGGGATTACTCAAAACTGACAGAAAAAGGTCAAGAAGTAACCTCATCAAGTGATTTGCAAGTCTAACCAGTTCTGATTAAACCCCCGCAGGTCAGAGATGGTGAGACAGAGGCCTTTAATGACCTGTGAACAAGTCTCCCCATCCCAAATCCAGCATTTCAGTGGGAGCTGAATTAATGTGATCATTTAGGAGTACTTCCAACACTGATTGCTAAGGGAATGGCTGAGCTGTGGATACAGTCAACCAGACAGGCACTTCTGCTGACACAGGGATGTTCTTTAAGGACAGCAAAGGAAGGAATGGCTCCTACCGGGTCAATGCCGAAGGGGTAGGGGCCACCGAACACCCCAGGAATGGCAGGGTTCAGCTGCAGCAGAGGAGTGGTCTCTAGCAAGGCATCTCTGTTTGGGTAGAAGTAGATCATACAAGCATTAAGACAAGCACCAGTGTCCTCTCTCTGTACAAACTAACAATGTTCTCCCCTTGTGAGAGCACAGAGTGTCTCAAACAGAGAGAACCTTAAGGTTCCTGCACGGTCCTAGGGATTATTCTGAATGAAGAATATATCTGTTTCTTGACAAGTCACAAGGAAGGAAGATGCAGGGGCCAGGAATGTCTGTGAGAAAGGGGCTAAGCTACATCCTCACAAGTTTTCTGGAAGCAAAGAAAGCTGGTTTGAAACTCAATGGAGAGCACATTTACACTCTCCTGCAGTGCTGCTTGAGACTGAGCTCAAGTTTGGCTTCCTGAGCATGGAGGGCAACGGGGACAGATAATTCACTGGCTTATCACTGTCACTCTTTAGTTACCAACTGTTTACTCACGACCAGTTGCCTTTTGTGAACATAGGCCGGACGCTCCATGATGAGCCAAAGAAATTCAGGGACTTGGAGAAGCAGTCGTTGTAGATGAGGCCGGTGTAGGTGGAGAAGAGCCCCATCAGCAGGATGATGTATCGGCCACTAAAAACCATGTTGAACATCTGTATAGAAAACAACCCAAAAAGGAACAAAGGAAGCCCATGAGAACAAGGAAGCTGCCTCATGACACAGTAAAATCAGTCAGCTGCAGGACAAGAACATCACCATACAGACTAAAAGCCTGAAGTTTCTATTTCCCCATGGCAAGGATTAGGGGTGCAAGGGGAAGCACTGCAGAATAGAAGCTGAACTGAGAAGCTGCAGAAGAGCGTGGCTGTACAGAGAGCAGCTGGGAGGAGGCTGAAGAGGACAAACTGCACTGCACACACTGATGTAAACCCCGCTGGCAGCATGGTTTGGAACCAGGCAGTGCAGACCCTGTTCAGCTCTCAGTGCAGCTTAATTCTGGTTCACCTCCTGTCAGCCAAAGCCCTGAGCAAGCAAAACCCACCCCGATGAGCAAATTGGAAGGATCTTGGACATTGGACACATACAGGAAAAGCAGGAGCTTTGCAGTGACTGAATCCCTTTATGATCCCAACCAAGCTTTGGGTGATCTGTTTACAACAGCTTATCTACAGCACTTCCTTCAAACAACTGAAATCATTCCCTATAAATAGCCAAAAGGAAACCCAAAGGAACTCACTCCTGTTATGAAATTATCCCACTCAGTCTGTGGTCTACAGGCTTCCCAAATTCCAAATGAAAGGAGTAATGGGCATTGTCAGCTGATGGAGTAAGCCAGCTACAACTCTGGTTTAAATGCAAAGCTCAGCATGAGCCACTTTACCTCATTGTCACTCTTCTGTGAGAGAATCCGACTTTCCCGAAGCACCATCCAAACAGCAATCAGAGTCATCAGGATGCCATGGCCAAAATCTCCAAACATCACAGCAAACAGAAAGGGGAAGGTAATGATCGTATAGGGTGCTGCAACAGAAAACAGGACACTCCTCACATGCTGAACGTGGGGAAGCCCTGATTTAGCACAGCACAATCCATGCCATTTAGAGATGTAATTCCCAAGCAAACAATATTCCCAGGGCAAACAATACAGAGAAACACCATAACTACAAAACTGAGAGAGAGAGGTCTTGCACTTCCCCATGTCTGAATGTACCTGGATTTATTTCCCGATACGTCCCAATGCCGTAAGCATCAACAATGTTTTGAAAGCCACAAGTAAACTTGTTAGTTTTGTTGTATGTTGGTGGGGTCTGATTGGTTTGCATCCTGTTCAGAATGGATGGGACAGTGGATCCACTGTGCTCCTGTTAAAACAAAGAGGAAGATTAGAATACCCCCCCTCTGAGCACACCACCACTTCCTTGTTAGCACTGGAAAACCACAAGCTGTGTGCTTCCACCATGAGACATGCACTTGGGCAGCTGAGGAAGGCTGCCAAGTTTCCACTGCTCTCCACTTGGTGTAGCAGGAGGAGCATCACTTGTAGTAAGGATGGGCATTGTCTGATTAGGACAAGAAAACCCATGCAAGAGCAAGCTTGGGTTTTGTAAACAGCAAGTGAAAGGACTTGAAGGCACCCCAGTCTCATGTGTCTGAGCAGAGGGTGAGCTTCCTCGTGTCCTGTATAGCTCCTATCAGTAAGTTCCACTACAGATCCAAGCAGCAGGCCTGCAGCACAGGCAGGGGAACTAAATGTACCAAAGACTTGAAGCACAGGAGAATGCCTCAAGCATCACAGCACTCCCCTGAACTTACAGCTTCCCACCACATCCCTGTGACAAAGCCCAGCTTCAAGCCACGACTCCTGCACGTTAAACGAACCATCCTCAATGAGGACTGATTCCAACAGCCCCGAGGGATGGATCCCATTTGGAGGAATCAATCCCCTGCAGTTACTCACAGTGCCCCTCCTGAGAGCAAACTGGATGGAATCGAGGTCAGTCACAGGGCACCACACTTCAGCAATGAGGCACTTCTGCGTGACGTCGATGTTGCAGAGGTTCAGGGTATGGTAGATGGCCTTCATCTTGCGCACCTTGATGAACCACACGCGGATGGTTTTGGCAGCTGCCTGCAGGACCCGCTGCCGATGGTCCTCGGTTTGGTTCAGCACCTTGCACAGGGAAGCAGGATAAAGATGAGGCCAAAACTCAAAGCAGACAGATATGCACAGCGAAATGGGGCTCACCAAGCCCTACCCCCCCAGCAGACAATGAGCCCTCTCCCCATCCCATGCACAAGACAGCCCCATGCCCACAGTACACGCTTTAGGTTCTGTATTAACAGAGTTCTGCTAACAGGTTTAGAGGCTTCTTTCCAGGGCTACTTTCTGACTCCTTCCCTCCTCCAGCTGCAGGGTCAGTGGGTATTGCTAACAGAGAGCATAGAGAACACTGGTCCCTCCACCCAGGTTAAACACAGCAGAGTTCTACAAATGAGGCACACGTTGCCTTAGGAAAACACACAGATTACAATGAGAGAGCTTTTTATGGAAGGGAAAAGGAGAAAGTGTTTTCTACTGAGGCTGTTTCCCAACTGGAACATACCTAACTCAGGCCAAGTCAGATTTCCAGACTGGAAAGTCTTAGACTCAAGGGAAGGGGAGGACACAGGGCACATGCAACTTTGAATCCTACTCATTCAATTGCTTCTGAGTTCTTGTCTACTTCAAAATTGCTAAAGAGCCCCAGTCCACAACGCCAACTCGAGGCAGTTTATGCAAGCAGCACTCCCAATTTAGCCGGTTTTCCTTTTGGTTTCTGAACCTGTTTGTCTCAAATCCCTGAAATTTGGCTGCTTTATAATCTCAGGCTGCTGTGCAAGAGATCAGTTGTAAAGCAGAAGCTCTTCAGGACAGCACAACGTGAGAACAGAGACAGGCAGAAAGAGAGAAGAGCTAAGTTAATGTCAGCATTGTTATCTCAGCTTGGAAGGAAGTGGAAGTGCTCTCCAGAGTTCTGACAGATGAAGCAGGCAATCAGACAAGCATGCTTTCAGAGCTGGAAAACATGGTATCTCCTCACACATGCATACTCCTCTCTGCTCCCTGGTATGCAGTTCTCTGTCAATGCTGTGCTTATACATGGGTATAATGAACTCAGCCCTCCCGAAACATCAACCCACCCCAGCATCCTAACCCCTGACAAGGAAGACTGTGCAGTCTCCATACTGCTGAGCTGCTGGCCCCAAGCTACCTGGAGCTGAAAACACAGTCATCTGACAGGGCCCCAAATGCTCATGTTTTAATAGGATCCAGAGAAATGTTCAACTAGGTTATTAAAAAGTGCATTGACCCCTTATTTTACCATCTGAAGATCATCAATTCTGGTATTGACACCAGAAGCCATTTCCTTCCGTTCCTGGGGTGTTTCAGGGCATGGGTAGAGGGAGGCACGGAATCTGAAAGACATGCAAGCCACCTTAGTAACAAAGATAGGAAGAGGCAGATCAGTTAGGGAAATAGCTGGCTGAGGCTCAACAAAGCAAGAAGCACCTTAAGAGAAGCTTCTGATCAGCAGAAACTGCCAAGCAGAGTTTCAGCCTTTGAACCAAGTGGATACAGGAGTTTGCTTTCAGTCAAAACAGAAGCTGAACACTTAAGGAAACAGAAGTGGGAGGAAGCCCTCTGTTCCCTGTGCTGACAAGGGGCTCGGAGGCACTGTCATGCAGTCCCTCAGCCACCCCAGCTCAGGGTGCTGCTATCAAGCCAATGCAGCTGCTGCTTACAAGTACTCACTGCTCGCCTGCCCCATGAGCCTATCGCCTGCTCACAGCCTGCTGGGACTGTGTGAGTCCAACACTTGAACCTCCTCGGTCTGAGGCATTCTCTAGCCAAACACTCATCTACTTTGAGCATGGCAGGCTTGGGGAGGGGGTACTGTGACTGTAAACCAGGCTTCAGCTACTTCTGGTCCATGTTATTTGCTGTACTCCTATAGTCCCCATGAGATCAGGCACTGAACAATCTCAGTGTTAAGTCATGTCAATGTGTATTTAAGAGAGCTGCTCAGAGGGAAGGCTTTCATACCCTTCACATATCTTCTTGACTCTGTTCTTCAGCTGGTCACCTTGGAAGAAGATGATAAACACAGACTTGTGCACATAATCCCCCTAGAACAGAAGAGCACAGTGTAAGAGCTCCAGAAATCAGCATTACAGCAAATAGCAGCACAGTTCTACTTCCCCTTCCTCTGGATCCAACCACACAGAGCTCATATCTGCAGTCAGACAAGAATGGACCTTGAAGAAGAAATGGAGTCCCAAGGAAAGCCATTTTCTTAGTCTCCTACTTGTGTTGCTGATACTCTGGAGTCTCCATTATCAACTCTGCATAATACACAGAGCATGGAATACGTCTCAGCTCTTCCTGCAGGCAGCTCACCTCAGAGCAGCCCAAAAAGCTACAGAGTGAATGAAAACCAGACCAAGAGGACTTTAACAGCTCTGCCTCTCCAGGGAGAACAAGGGCACATTCCTTGCAGAGCTGCTCTGGAGTGGGTGGCCAGGTCCCCTTCCTGCGTTTGTTGACAAGTTATTGTTCTACCTTACTTAGGAAACTTTAACATCATGTTTCAGGAATAAGGACACTAGGTGTAACCTCCACTTGAGGAAGTGTTGCACAATAAGAACAAAGTCTCTCCTAGCAGACAGATAACTCAACAGGTCAGCTACCAGCAGTCGGTGGGACAGGAGGAGGATCTGCCTTCCCTGAGCAGCAAAGGGGCAGTTGCTGGGTTTCAACTCTGCCTTGTTCCAGTGCAGCCTTTCCTTTTAGCAGTTGAGAGCAACAGTACCCAAAATGTGGGCACTCTTTGGGCTCAAGTTTGGGTAAAGAAGGACACCAAACATAAAACCAGGCCCAATCACAATGCCTACTGTTTGTATCTGAAAGAAAGCCAGCAAACCTCAGGTGGATGCTCAGATTATTGATTAGCACAGTAAGAAAAAACAATGGGTCCCAGCTCAGGGGAAATGAGCTACAGATGTTACAGACTGCTCCTGTCCCTAAGAGCCTCTCTCAAGGAGGATTAGTACCTATTCAGATAGCGCACGTGAGTTCTTTGTGCCAGAGAAGCAAACGTGTCCTCCTGCAGTCCACAGTTTGAGTTGTTCTTCCCTCTTTCACCAGCATTCACCATCACCCTGCTATTTCTGGTTGAATAAAGCATTAGTCACTAAAGCCTCAGAGGCTGCACGTAGGTGCTGGGAAGGAACACAACCCAAACATCAGCCTGCATGGAGCTCACTGGAGGCCGGAGCCTTCGCTAGATGGATCTGAGACCCCTTCATGTAAGCTGAGGCTTCTTGCTGCTGTAAACAGGAGCTTCTTTTACCGTCACAGGATCCTCCAAGGGGTTTTCAATCTCTGCCTGGCGCAGGAACACGTTCCCTCGGCACACTCGCCACAGCATGCGCTCGAACGTGGGGATCCGCTCCCGGTTGATCACACCAGCCACAAACCTGCCCAGGACACAGCAGAAAGATGAAGGGCTGCACCTAAAGGGAATCACAGCCTAACAGCCAAAGCACTGAGGGCAGCTGGAGCTCAGCATCGCATTGGAAGCAACTAAAATCTTGCTTTAAAATGGGCTCTTGAAGCAAAATGGCAGGTCCTCTAGAGAGATAAAACCACACCTGCACTATAGCACAAGCTCTGCCTTTTAACATATACAGTATACATCACTGGTTAAAGGAGAAACAAATGCATTTACACATACAGTTTCTGTGCCTGTTATTCTTCACCTCAATAGGATGCTGATGCATAACATGGCAAGGGTTATAGCAGCCATGGCTGCCACTGACTATGTGCTGGGTATGTGCTCCAGAAGACCCTAGTGATTCAAACCCCTGTGTCTGGGTAAACAATTACACACATGCAAAGACAGCCTGGAAGCAGCTAATAAAGAGGACACAGAAGTACACAGCTTCTCCGAGCACTGGGTGCTCAGAGCAGTTATGAGTTTCACCAAAGCTCTGAGAGCTCAGAACATCTGAAAAAGCACCAGGGAACAAACAAGTACAGGGGCTTTGTGCAGGGAGAAAAGTGGGAAGCACAAATATGAGCTGGGAAATTGATGGGCACAGGACAAGAATGGAGACCAAGAGCTGGGGTTACATCAGCCTTCATCTGCTTGCTGTGCCAGTCTGGAAAGCTCCACGACTGCACCCAAATGGTTGCAGATTCCAGAGGCTGAACCCCAGGGATCCTAAAGCCAGCTAAAAGGGAGCCCAAGCTGCCATTACCCAAGTCGTAGCGGGGCACCTCTTCCCATCTCGCTTGGTTCCAGGAGCGAAGAGGATTCCTCCAACAGGTCTGGATCCGCCATCTGCTGATGATGCAATTCAGCCTGAATTCACAAATCAATTAATATCTAATGAAACTGGTTAGTGGCATGCAGGGCACGAGGAACCAGCGGAGAGAGCGGGGACACAAGGAAAGAAGGATGAACAGAAGACAGCGGAAAGAGGAAGGAGATGATAGAAAATACAGCAAGAACCACACAAGCAAGGGATAAAACAAGAGGAAAAGTGGAATGGCTCAGCAAAGCTTCCATACAAGAGAAGTTTAAAGCCTGCTGCAGCTGAACAGAGGCTGTGGGATACACAAGTCTGAAGAAAGGCAGGATTCAATCAAGTTTTAATGGCACAAACCAGAGTGAGACACTTCCCCTGTCTCTTGAATGGAGAAAAACGTGAAGGTAGATGCTGTTCTCTCTTGGGCATCTTCTGTGTATTTATAAAGATGCCAAAGGTGTTTCTAAGAGATGCCTGGGCAACTCTACCTGCATATAAAGAGCCTGGAAGCCTGGTCCTGCACAAGAGGAAGATGCTCAGGTCTTCCACAGATGGTTCAACTCAACTCCAGACCCCCTGCAGCTGCCCAAGGCTGTGACCCTACAACCACATGTGAGACCTGTGTATCCAACACGTCAGCCATGCCCCGGAGCAGGGGTGATACCTCTTTCAGCTGGGAATTACATGACAGGAGTCTGATTGATTCCATGTTACTCACCACATCAGTGTACATACAGGGTGAGAATCAGGAACAAAACCTGGCAGCACTGCATGGTGATTTTCATTCCTGGCTTCACAAAGGTCTCCCTCCAGGGAAAATATACAATACTTCCAGCATAAAAACATGCTTATTGATTAAATCTTTTCATTCTTCAAGTTATTTACCCTTATTCACCCTATGTACTATTGCCAGACACACCAGGTGCATTGCTTTAGGGCGTTCTGACAAGGATGCTCATTTTTTGACTAGGCAGGCATTAAAACAGGCTGCAGTTTCCTACTGTCCTTCACTGGAACTTATTTGCAGCTTAAAATTCTTGGGAATACAGCTTGTAAGCGTCAGCAAGTGAAATCAGGATGGATGCTCAAACCACATCCTCTTGTGCTGCATCTTCACACATGATTCAAGCCCACATCATTGTTACTTCTGCCTCTGCAGCTTATATTATGGAATGATGAAAGTTAGAGCTCCCTGGCACTAACAGAGGCCAAAGTCTACCCTCTGTGGTACACAGGAGGGTCTCCCTGCAAGGGAGCTTGCTAAAATACACTTGAAGGTAGAGTTTGACCCTGGCACACGTATGGATTCAGGGCAGCCTTGCAGAAGTCTATAGCAAGTGGAGTGATGCAGGCAGAGCTGCTTTGTGCAACAGCTGCATCATCATTTTAGTGGAAAGAACCAACCCTCTACATGTTATTTGCTCATCAAATAAATGTATTTGCCATATACAAGGTTTTGCAAGGCGGCCATCGAAGGCAGCTCAGCTGCTTGTGCCCAGGCTCATTTTAGCTCACAGATGTTACACAAGGCAGTCCCTGATCTAGATTGGAAAGCCAACAAGAAGAATTTCTGATGCTTTCGACTTTAACTTGGGGCAACACCAAAAACTGAACGAGTTTTGCTTCACAGAGGACACAACCAAAAGAAGGAAGTTTGGTACCCACACACCAAGCAAACATACTGGTGGTTGGCTGGTACCAGATGTTTAAGAGGCTTGGATTGTATTTATCAGTAGCCAAGGTCCTGACCAGTTTTACTAAACAACAGCTTTCTTACAAAGGGACAGTTTGCATAATAAACCCCTCCATCACTTTAGTTCATCTCTCAACCACTTAGATTTGATGATCACCCCCTTGCTGCAAAGGAAGTGCCACAGCACCAACAGCTCTGGCTCTGGAAGGACAACTAAAGCAGTGCTCCAAGGTGTACCAGAAATAAAACCCCAAGAGAATGTGTGGAAATGAAAGAGCTCCACAGGTACAAGGCAGAGAAATGAAACTCTAGGAAACTTGCTTTGAATAAGAGTGTTCACCAGCAGGGAGTGAAACATCACAGCGATTGCAAAGTCCTTCTCACATCAGCTTGTTCTGGATAAGAGAAACCCAAGCATTTGCATGCTGGTAATTGGTTAGTAGACCTTTCATTAATAAACACTTTTAATTGCTTTTTGTTCACTCCCATCAGAACCTTTATCTCGATCAGCATCTTTAATCTCATGGCCTGAAAACCAAGCTAATTCTTCCCCTCCTGATCACAGTCCTGCTCTGGCTCCCTGCACTCCTCCATACAATTCAAGCCCCTCCTGATGCACAAACAGAATGGAAACCAATTTTCACACAAACTAAAAGGGATTCATTCCACCATGAACTTATTAACCCAGAGCACAGACAGAAATGACAGATGCAAAGCAAACAGAAATGAAGCAGGTGGTGAGAGGAGTCAGAGGAGAGAGGGAGATGGGGATCTGCATGCCATTAACCATTACTTTTCCAGTCTTCTTTTACGCTCACACTCTAGGCAAAGCTTTCAGAGAAATCTCTCCAGCTCATACTGCTCTTCATAAGCAAAGACAAGAAGACTGAGAAAAGGAGCAGAATCATCATCATCATGGTACGTCGAAACAAGAAATGGCCACAAGGTCCTGTGAGAAACAAGCCACCCTCCCCAACTCCAGAGAGCAAATGCCCAGACCTAAGTCATTTGGATTGTGAAGCCATTTCTTGTGCAACTTAACTGCTATGAATAACACAATCTTAATCATTGGTCATTGAAGTCTTCAAGTGTTGAAGGTACTGTGCAAATGACAGGGTTCATGCTCGGGATAACAAGATGTTGAGGTTGCTTTCACACACAGCAGTGCATTTATGGCCTGTGGTTTGGCTTATTATTACAGAAACCAGTTATCAACAGGAGCAGGAACCCATCGAAACATCCTGTGGTCAGTTCACTGGAGTGTGACCTCAGCTCCCTTGGCGGGTGATCTGATGGAGACTGCTTTGAAAATGGCTTCGGATCTCAATTCAGTGTGAGCACTGCACTGGAAGAACAGCAGCAGGCAGCTCCCACCAGAGGACTGTAACTACCTGCCCTCAGGTAGCACAGGCTGCAGCAGCACTTACCACAGCCAAGTGCCAGATGATCAGGTTAACACTGTTTGTCCAAGGAGGCTCTTGTGAATGAACGTTCAACACTCAAAGACATTTATCTGGTACTGAAACCAACCCCAGGACCAGTCAACCCCTCACACCAGCAGCAGTAGCTCTGTCAGCACACACTAAGACTTGTGTTGGCACGGGAACAACCTGAATGCCTGAACAGGCAGCACCCTGTGCCAAAAACCCAAACCCCAACTGTTAACTAAACAGGCTGAAGCTTGCAGCCACCCAGCTCTACTTGATCACAACCTTTGTATATACCAGAAGCCAAATGCAGTAAGAACTCTTTGATCAAACCCTTGGATTAGATGAAACAGGGAATACACTCAGCTAAAATGTGTCCTTCCAAGAAACACTGGGCAACTCTTTGAGAAAACTCCCTGGACTCTGGGATATTTAAGCCTCAATAGGAAGGCTCATGCCTTCTCCCATGGGGGGGTATCATGAATGACATCAGAGCAGCTCTTCTCAGGTCCACTGAAGGAGCTGCCAGTTTCTGGCCCAGCTGCTGTCTGAGAAAGCATTGATGATTTTTAACAGCAGCTTTGCTCCAGAACTTACCTCCAAGAATGTCAGGGTTTGATCAAAGGCTCAATTAAATAATCAATGACTTCAGGGGGACTTTCTATTACTGATTTATGTGTCATCTCCACAAAACATTCCGAAAGCTGAAGAGAAATGAAACTGGATTGCAGTTGCCCTGGGTGAGTGAGGCAGAACTGTTCATCTGCCTGTGTACCAAAGAACTTACCCACTGCAGTAAAGGCTCGACTGTAGCACCAAGGCTTTGGTCTGCTGATGTGCTTTAAAGACTGCCAGCACCTTCCTGACTTTACACAATTCTGAGCTAAACCATTGCTTAACTAAAGCAACCCCAAAGCAACAACATAAGAGGTACATCACGGCTAGCTGCGTGTACTGCATGGAGCATGGAAAACCATTTGAGCAGCTATCTTGAAGCACAGGAATGCCTCTGCTGTCCAAAGCAGCAACTCAAGGATATCTGAGACTAAACATGGTGGCCTGGGGTGGAAGAGCTGGGTGTCAGCCCCCATATTCTGACCTCATCAAAGAACTGCTGAGTTTTACGCAGGATGAACTTTAACTCTGTGAGCTCCAAGAAGTTTCTCTTCAGCGCTTCCTGGTTCGTGTTGATTTCCTTAAGCTCATTTTCAATCTTCTCAAAGTTTGCCTGTGAAGTGTGAAAAGGAGAAGGGAAATGGAATCCAAGCAATTCCACAGCCAGGTGCTGTTGGGTCAGACACAAAGAGGAAGCAGGCAGGATTCTGCATGCCTCCAGCCCACCATGAGACTCAGCTCTGGGTCTGGGACATTCTCTGCAGGCTTTTATAGACTGTTAATGCAGACTTTTATAGGCTGGATTAACACAGCGTTCTTCGCATCATTAAAACCCCTTATAAACCTTAGAATGCCCCACTGTAAACCCTGCAATCCCCACGGTTGTGCGTGCATTGAAGTGGGTGAAAAGCCTTTGAAGTCCTTTCACTTCTCATTGTATTTGGGCAAACGCACAAGGAAACAATGCCTGTGACTAAAGCTCAGCCTGGTGTGAGCTGCAGAGCTCACAGTACAGGTGGCAGCTGGGGACAATGCTTAGTGCACCTTTGCCACTAAATTCATTGGGTTTTACCAATGGAAGTGGTTCCCCTGTCTTCATCTAGAGCCACACACTAGAGTCTTAACACACATCCTCACCTCCAAGTCGATCATGTCACGTGGAAAAGGCACCTCTGGGTTTTCACCAGTGTCCATGATAGGAATATTTGCCTTTTTAATCTCCTTCTCAACAAACCCTGGAAAGACAGCATTGTGTTCACTAAAAACATACTTCACTGTCAAGCTGCCACTGTAACCACCACTCAGCCCCAGCGGTGCCTGGGAATTCTTTCACCTCCTGTTCCAAGATGCCTTACTTGGCTAAGGAACAGGGTGCCTGGGGAAGCTGTGGCTGCCCCATCCCTGGCAGTGCTCAAGGCCAGGTTGGACACAGG
>JBAFWW010066772.1:0-10941 GCA_036873685.1 Agapornis canus | reverse complement strand
TCCTTCGACCTGCTGGTCACACTCCTTTTGATGCAGCCCAGGATACAGTTGGCTTCCTAAATCAAGACAGTTTTATCCCTTTCCTGTGCAACAAATTCTTAAGGAAGGATGGCTCAGTGAAGATAAGAACTGGAGCAGAATTTCTCATCAGCTAATTCTGTTTTCAGCCCACAAGACACCAGAGTTTTCAATCCTGAGATGGAGATCTGAGAAGGGCAGAATGACTGTCAGAACTTAAGCCTAACGGAAGTACTCAGATACCAGCTTTAATTTTATCTTTGCTTCCTTTTGCAGTAGTATTGTTTGTCACTAAATACAGTTTATTTGCTTAAACAAGAAAGCATGAAGGATTTATGAGCTGTGGATTGATCTAAGAGTTTATTCCTCTTTAGGCAAATCTACACAGTAAAATTTTACTTACTATTTGACATATCATCAGTGCTTCCTGAGGTTGATAACCCTCAGCATATTCCTTCACCAGCTCTGCTTATAGGGCTTGTAATTTGCAATAATTATTGTCCAAATGAGACACACTTACATATATTCCAATATTTAGAGGCACAAGACAACATATGCAATCACAGTGGACTTTGGTTTTTCTAAAAATTGAGCAGTCAGTATGTCATATTTTGACAAGCAGAAAGAGTTTAGCAATAGGATATCATGTGCATCACTGGAATTCAACAATGATTTGTTTTTTCATTTCATGATATCATACTGAAAGGCTGAATGACAACAGATTGCCATGAGAGAGCTAATTGCATATTACTGAAAAGTGGATAACTGATATGAAGAAGAAATGAGTTAAAGAATTCTTGTGCCTTAATAATGATCCAGACCAAGGGGATCCAAAGGAAAAGTTGTTTTTTTATGAATTAAATGAGTTAAAACACCAGGTAGATGGAACACTAATATAAAAGTAATTTAGTCTAAGATATCAGTGCTACAAAGATATTCTGAGCAACATACTCTAGCAGAGTTAAAAAAATATTTATACAACATAAAATACCATCAAATGTACAATTCTATTTTTTTTTTTTTTAAGGATATGTGGTTTCAGCTATGCCAGTGAGCTGTGTATGTGTACCCAGCAGTTTTTCCATTAGCAGTCACCTCATATAGCAAGAAATTTGTCCCTGCACATGGAGGAACATGCATCTACTTCACACAGGTTACATTTACACAAACCCTAAAAGCCTCTGAGGCATATCATCTAATAGCCACAATAGATTACCGTTGTTCTATGAATTTCATGTATAATAGCCATTCTCAAATTTATGCAATAAAAAAACCCAACCAAACAAGCAAACAAAAAAAAAGATTGGGAAGCTAAGTAAGTTAACCCAAGTAACTGTGATTAGCACTTACCCTAAGTTAAGGACTTTTCAGTCTCTAGTGCTTTGCCAGGGAGAAGGATCACAAGAAGCCAGGAGGAAGCAGAGGCAGGACACCTGACCCAAACTAGCCAGCAGGGTATTCCATACCACAGCTCATCATGCCCAGTATATAAACTGGGGGAAGTTACCTGGAAGGGACAGATTACTGCTTGGATTAGGCTGGGCATCAATCAGTGGGTGGTGAGCATCTGCATTGGGCATCACTCGTGTTTACCAAGTTTTATTAGTTTATCTCTTTTTTTCTTAATATTACTGTTGTTGACATTAGTATGTTTTACTTCGTCTCAATTATTAAACTGTTCTTATCTCAACCTGTAGCTTTTGCATTCTTTTGCATTCTTCTCCATCCATTCAACTGGGAGTGGAGGAGCGAGGCAGGAGGAGCGAAGCACAAGGACGGAGGCAGAAGGATGAAGTGACTGTGTGGCACTTAACTTCTGGCTGGGGTTAAACAATGACAACATGCATGTGTAGCCCCAGATAGTCACATCTTTTAGACCTCAATCCATATTAGAAGAGTAACACCTTTAGGACAACCACTATTCTTAATCTCTTGTCCAAGAAATTCTGAATCAAGAATCAGGCTTGATTCAAAATTTCAGAAATCAAAGACAGGCTTTGGAGCTCTAGCAGGCCCAACTCTGAGTAACATTATGATCCATGTGAGAAAGAGGTGACTCACTGATGCTTAGATCCTTTGGCAAGATTTACAGCTTTTGACATTTACTGTGACTAACAACACCCATCCACACATTTTTTTACCTCTGCTAGACAAAATGTTAAGAGATATTTTTTTCATGTTAAAAAATATTTTGAAAAATTTCAGAAAAATATATTCCATATTTATTTTTATTAATGTTATATGGTAAAAAAGATCCTCAGAAATAAATGAAAAGTCTTGTGTGTATTCTGGAAGGGTTGTTTATGTTTTTAAGAGAACATATCAGAAAGAAAAGCAGAACTATTCACTCTGTGTGTCCTATACAGCTGTGTTCTTTTTCCTTCAGGCTGCGTAGTAGATTTTTTTCAAAAGTTCAACAGCTCAATTTTTTTAAAACTAATGTTCACAATAATGTGTTAATTTTGAGATACATCCTCTTGTTCACCTTTGTATAACTTCTACATATGAACATTTATCAAGTCTTCAGATCAAGATCTTGCTTAAAAGGTCTTTGTATAATCACTTTGATAACACATAGTCCCCAGATATTCCAGATCAGATGGGTACAGCTGTTACCTGTGAACAACCATGTTCCTTTTAAACCTCTCCTCCATTTAGCTTAAATTTAGAATTAATCTATTTGCCCAACTTGTAAATTTTGTATTCCTGATTTCCTTTCTCAAGTTTTTATTTTTCTAAAAATTTAAAAAAAACAAAATTGGATGCTGCAGGACCCCCCCCCCAAAAAAAAAAAAAAAAAGAACTCCCACACTAAACATAATAAAAGCTTATAATTTTTTTTTTTGTCAAGGTATACTAGTCAGGCTTACAGGAAAATCTAAAGTCTGTTTCTTGTTTGTATAATGGATGGGACAGTTTAAAAACTTCATCACATAAATGCATTTCCTTATGATGTTCTCTGTGGTGGGGAGTGCATTTTATTTATAGTTTGGGGTTTTTTTTTTTAATTTTGTGTGGTCAAACTTTTTATTAACTCATTTATCTTAAATTGAAAACTTGCATAGCTCCTGCAAGCCAGATGTAAGTTAATGTGTGAGCAGCTGAATGCAGCATTATGAAGTGGGAAGTGAAGAATAATGCTGCAAAATATTGCTACATCCAATTGCTAATTGTTTCCTGATGATTTTGACAGTTGCCTGATACAAGATAATAGAGCCTACACACACCGTTATTTTCTAGATTTATTTCTAATTCTATTTGATCGATGAGCTTTTCCTCTTCTTGAGAGTTGCCTTTATCACTATGAAAATTGTTGCTCTGAGTTCTATTGTTCCAATTATTATATTAAACATATATGGAAATAAATACAACTTATTTATGGTCCTTATTGTATTGGACAAATTTAGTACTGGTAAGTGAAATGGTTCCTTAAATGAAAGCACAGACACGTTCCTGAGAATGCACAGAAGAGAGATCACCATTCACCTACAATGTGCTGGATCCCATTTTTTCCATTTTGTTTTTTTAATGATTGCCCTGCATATCCAATGTAGTAAGAGAGCAAAATTCATCCATGTACCTAGTTATATTTTATTTCCTTAGCTGCACTGATGCAAATCCTCTTATCTAGACAGGTCCTCCCATGAGTGTTGATAGCTTTTTGTGTGGTTCTGCTGGAGTACAGTTCTTAGTAATTCTTACTTACTAATACTAATGTCCAAGTCAATATTTAATTATGTTCTGTTATTGCTTGCCGTACTCCATTAAACAATTACTAATAAAAGTTTCCAAAATGAACATTACAAAGGCATATATAAAAATACATTTTCACAAACCATTGCATGGAAGATTCACTGTTTATTTACTATGACTCACTAATTGTTGAAGACAATGTAGGATATGTTAATAGCATTTGTTATTCAAGTGATGTGTAGATAAACTATAGTCAAGGAAAGCAATGCAATATGAGCTACATGGCAAAAATCTGAGTGGCAATGATTCAGCATTTGCCCATTCTGCACCTCTGTTCTGTCTATGAGCACATCTGAGAATCCTCTCAGATGCCTCTGAAGTTATGCAGCTTTCTCAGATTCTCCTGTTGTAATAAACCAGAACGGAATAGTTACAGATCTCACTAAGATCTGTTTTGCCAGTATGACAATTCTTGCTCAAAGTTTATACATGGACAGAATACTGTTTTTCTCATATATTAACTTTGACTGTTTCAATATTTATCACTCATCCATAAACATAACAGTATAAAGGTACTTACATAGGTTCATAGATACTGACATATTCAGAAACTGTAAAATTTCTGGCCCACAATATTATTAAAGCAGTGGTCTAGCCCAAAAGAAACTGAATTTCAAGTACTGGCCTTCCTTTTCTTCTTAAAGGAGACAGACATGGTATATTAAGCCAACTTTTTTTATTACCAAATGGTTTTGTATACAAAGGCTACTCATCCCTCTGGCAGATGAATAATTGACAGTCTTCAATTTGGAATTTAATTTTGGTACACTAAGCATTCCAATTAGTATTTCCCTCTTTGTGATTTTTCAGGTTTTACTTAGCAATGACTATGTTGCATATATTATTTTGAACCTAGTAATAATTGGAATCTCCAGAGATACTTGTGTTATGAACCATACTATTCAGCATTTTCTTAGTTACTTGCTATGGACATCTGTCTATAGTTCACAGTGTATTTTTTATTGTCAACCAAATGCAGTGACTTAGATGTTATTTTTAAATTAACCCTGAGGATAAGTAATTTTATAATTTCAGGCTAACACTCTTGCACAGTTCTCATTCACAAGAAAAAAAAAATAATACAAACACCACAAAACAAAAGAAATCATGATGTCAGTGCATTACAGACTTGGAGAAAATGCTTCTGTATGCATTACAGGCAGTTTACTGATTGTAAGCTTGCCTTTGTAAGTAATTAATGAGTTCTATTTTTTCTTTTTAATTTTTTTTTTGGTATGAATAATTCATTAAGCCAAATTTCTCAATTTTTTCTGACATAATTTTAAGGTTGAATCCATTACAATCAGTTTTTAAAAGAGCTTTTGTGAAATAGCATGTAAAAAAAGTTGTTTTAACTTTCATTTACTTTCAGTTTTGTCACCCACAGAGAATAAGTAATGAACTGTTAGAAGAAAAAATGATACTCTACCAAATTTTGCCAGCTATTTTAAAAGGCATCTCATAATGGGTCTTTCATGCTGCTTTATAAAGTCATGTTCATATGGTAAGACAATTTTTAGAAATTATTAGAAAAAAAATAACTAAATCATAAACAACTTTGCTATGTCATGATAATGTAGTTACCTACTGTAACATGAAGCAGCCCAAGTTTGCATGAAGGATGATACCAAAGAACTTGAGATATAAACTAAGATGCTATTATAATTTTTTTATTTATTTATTTTTTTAAAGGAAGGAGTTCAAAAACCATATGCTTCACAGCAAGAAACTAACATCAGGCACACAAAGCAGTTTGCTCTGGAGATGAACAAAGGGAATTGGCACATATTCTCATGTTGTCCTTTGGAACTACAGGCATACACCACTCTATGGACTATATTCAGCATACCTAGCCTAGAATTTTGTTGAGTTTCCTTGTGCTTTACCTCTTCCCCAGCCTTTTGTTTAGAAACAAAGACATATGAAATTATCCTGTTCTGTTTTTCTTAGAGCTCAGAACATTTTGGCCCAGCTATATTTCTCAGCCTTCCAGTGACAGACTGACTCTTGTTTCCACTGTCTCCTTGTGATTCAGTTGGTTGACCAAGGTTCCAAAGGCACAAGTTAAGTTTAATTGTGCGGAAGATTTCTCAAACTGGAATTTAACATCATTTTTCACTGGATTTTTTGAGAACTTTTGAGAAAGAATTTCAGTAAGCAGAAATCTGTTGTCAATGTTTTCCTTCTAGATTATTTTCTGTACAGGTAATTTTGAATGTTTTTTCCTTAACTTTTCAAGGAAACAAATAATTTTCAAATTACTCATCTCTGGAAATTAATAAATGGTTTGACCTTCCTTAGTATCTCAGCACTTGAGGGAAAATTATTGGAAAATATGTATACATACTAGAAGCAGTCCTTTGATGCTGGTATTACTGTCAGATGGACCATTTGTTTTTTCAAATGCCTTGGGAGTTAATTAAAAAAATCCCACTTTTTTTTGAATAATGACTTTTGCCCTAGAGTTTTTAATAGGGCAGTAGTATGGTGAAAGCTGGAAAAACAGAAAGAAGTATGGAATGCCCAGAAATATTTTTATAAACAAAAATAAGACTCTCAAAACTTTTGGGGAGGTTTCTTCACTTGCCTTGCTCTTCTGAATTTACCTTAAACATTTCCAAAGATTTACCCTTCTTGAAGAAAAGATTGTAGAAATGGCACAATGCATATAGTCCAGGGATTATTACTGTCAATGAATCTGATTCTAGAGGTTGTATTTTAACATCTTGCTTTAAAAATAGCATTGCTTTTTTGTTTCAAAATTTTATTTTTGTGCTACTACACTAGCATATATTTTGCTGAATTAATTTTCTGCTGAAAATTCAAAAAGATTACATGAGCAAATCTAGATCTTAAATATCTGATTATGCAGTTTAAGTATTTCATTTTTTCACTTATCACTTTCATTATAGATATATTCAGGCATGTGTTCAGCCATCTCCAGGAAAGCAGGGATCCATCACTGGTAATGGGTACTTGGAAGACAAACATCATCACTCCATCCCACTTCATCAGCACATAACAGCACCACAACCTCCCCCACCCCCCTTCCTTCTTATTCCCCCAGCTTTCTATGCTGAGCATGACACCACACGGTGTGAGATATCCTTTGGGTCAGTTGGAATCAGCTGTCCTGGCTATGTCCCACCTAAGTTCTTGTACACCCCCATCCTCCTCATTGATGGGGTGCAGTAAAAGGCAGAAAAGGCCTTGGCTCTGTGTAAGAACTTCTTAGCAGTAACAAAGCCATCCCTGAATTATCAGCAGTTTCCAGTACATAGACCATACCACCTACTATGAAGAAAATCAACTCTATGGAGCCAAAACCAGCACAGTATAGTAAAACTAAAGGAAACAGAAATGGCAATCAGATTATAAAAAAAAAAAAAATTAAAAAATAAAAATGTGGTAAAATAAGAGAATTCATGCAATGATATTAATTAAAAATTACCATAAATTAAATTTTCTTTTATTTTGTAAATATATAAGTTATGGATGATTTTTAAGCCTGCTTAATACACAGTGAATTTAAGATCAACACATGTGAACTCATCAGGATTGAAAACTAGTCCATGTGCTTATATACCTAAACCAGAATTTGAATTCTAAATTTATGTATACAAGAAATACTAATAAACTATGAGAAAAGTTGGCTACATGGTCATTCCTTTGACATGTCTAATCACCAGAACATCAGCACTTGGAGCTTGAGTGGCAGAAGTGAAAATTTTGTGTACTTGAAACTTTGCTGGCAAAGCAGATTCGGCAGCAATACCCACTAATGGTGATGCTCAGGACTCCCACACTGCTTTGCTGGATATCCCTGGAGGATGTGAGTACATAATTTTTTCTGAAATAATCTGGAAGCACCTTTAAAGTAGAACAGCTCTTTACTAAACTGGTAGGTAAAGTCCAAACTTCACAAACTGCACATTTTTTAATCTTTTATATTACATATTTTTTATTTAATGTTATACAACAGGAAATGTATTTCCTGTCTTGTAAAGATGCAATTGCTATTCTTCTTAAGTGATGCTGGGCTTCTAAACATTGGGGAAAATTTAAATTACATCAGTTGCTATAAAGGGAATTCTCTTGAACTGCCACTGAAATCTTCCCTTGGCTTCTCTTTTTGCTTATGCAGTATGAACATGGAAACTGGTTTGCTTAGGTAAGCTTCCTGCTCATCTCCCCTGCAGTTCAGTATGATCTTTTCAATGATATCTCTTCTCTACAGAAAATCCTGACTTCCTAGGTATTTGTCCTTAATTAGTTCTCTTCTCCCTGAATTTCTTCATGATTTGGGGTTTGGTGTCTGACTTACAAAATAAATAAGTCATGTGCCAAGTGGAACAACCCTGAGAGACAAAGCATGTATTTTGAAAGAGAAGGCTGGTGGATAACAGTGGCTACCCCTTCTTGTATAAGTCTTTTTGTTTAATGAAAAACATTTTCTAAAACACTGCAAAATTTAGTCATAAAGCAAAATTATTGTCACTTGCTATGCCACAATTTTGTGTTGGTTTGAACTATACATTATGACTAAGAGCAAATAAAATAACAGATTGAAAAGCTTCTTAAGTCCACTGAAGGAAAACCATTGAAAAATTATATTCTTTGGCTTCTGTGACAGTAAAACTCAAGTCCAAATAACCCATCATCACTGGAAAGAGCACAAATCACTGGAAAGAGCACAATCAGCATTCCTTAACCAACCCTGCACTGGAAACATGCAATGAAAAATCAAGAGACTCCTGTTGGTATCCACCAGCCTCCTGTTTTAAAATACCAGCTCTATACATATTTTTGAATTGTAAGTTTTTCCTGCTTTTGCACAAAAACTTTCATCTTGAAACCACATCCTTTTCCCTTATTATGGCTAACAACCTGCTTAATTGGAAAAGCTTGTTGTGTTATTAATTTTGTCACTTGACATTTGTTATGAAATTTCTCTAATATTCAGTCCATTTTTTGTGATTAGGCTTACATTCGTTTAACTTTTCCTTCTTTGTTTCTATAAGCTTTCTGTTGACATCCAGGAATAACAGTTGCAATGCAAGAGTCTGTGTACAATTTAATCTTCTATCTTTTGACACGGCAATCAATTACTACTCTTTTATTTAAAAATAGACTGCACCCTCATATATTTTAAGGGCTAACCTTTTGCCATTCCAGTTTTCTTCTAATACAGTTGTTTGCTGGATTTTGTTTTGCAGTTTTTTCTCATGTTTAATCTAAAGCTCTACTCCTACAACTGTGAGGCAGCATCGTCAGGTATTCCTATTTCAACAACCATTCTTTACTTCATCCACTGGTTCCTTAACTAATGGGAAGGATGAGTCAGTATTTATTCATCAACATTAAGCAAAGTTAATGGAAAGCAAGTTCCAAATACAAATTTAGCCTGAAGTAAACTTTTCTTCTAAGAAAAACTAGTCAAAAGGAAAGGTAAATGTTGCTGCTGACTTCTTGTCATATATAAAATTGTGAGAGTGCACTTTAAAAACATTAAATCCTCACTCATGGGCATTAGTCTGCTGTATTTAAAATGTTCAGATTTTATTGTACACAAGGAGAGCTTAAAATAAGATGGCAAATAAACTCTGGCATGGCCTTTAACTTTCCAAATAAAGCCCCAGGAGAATTCACAAGCCCATAGACTGAGAGGGGTTTCAGCACCAGGAGAGCTTTATTGCAAAGATCTGCGGTGTTTTCAGATCTTCACAAAAGCTTCATGAGCATATATAGTGCAACTAGAAATAAACACAGAAATTCTGAGAGGTGAAAATGGAGACAGGAAAAAATTACAAAAGAGAATTTAAATATATCCTTCGATCTGTCACTGAGGGCACAACTTGGTTACAGAAGAACTTAGCCAGGAAAAGTAAAAAGTAGAAACTGACTACATATATTGACAATCATGACATTATTTTTGCACAGTTTTTGCACTCCATGAAGCTAACTGAGCACCCTTGTCAAAACAGAAAGCAATTTTTAATGTACGGCTTATTACAGCTCACATACAAGGTATTCATCCATTGCTCAGTGCAGACTATGAAATATAACAACAAGAAGTGGGACTGGACAAGATAATTCCAGTATAGTATCTATGAACAAGAAATACTGGCTGTCAGAGAAGCTATAGAGGCATACAGGAATAGTAGGTATAACAATGATACCAGGATTGATGTAATAGCATCAGATGACTAATATAACATAGCTATCATAGTAATGAAGTGAATTTCTAGACTGTGTCAGCATATTAAATTGCACTGTTTTCCAGGATTCCGTATTTTAGCTAAAATGAAATACTGAAAGAAAAATAAAGCTTTGAATTTTGGCATGTACCAGTACCACTTTCAATTGAGAAAACAATTAGAGATGTGTTTGTAAAGATTATGGCCCTGAGGCTTCAGAAACACGTTGTAATAATTCCAGTAATTCTGAAAGGGAAATTAGCCTCTCGCTGCTTAATTTCTTCCAAGGCAGTAATGAAATTTTATACAGAGTTAAACAGATGTGTTAAAATATATAAATTAAATCAAACATTTTTAAATTTGCTTTTACATAGCAAAACATCATTATGTTACTACCTTTTTAAAATACTAATCCAGCTACAAGTTATAAACAGACAAGATGAATATTACTTAATGGGTATTTTGTATGTCTCATATATTATGTAATGAAGAAAAAATATACTATAAGCAATCAGGTTGTATTTTTTTTATTATTATTATGAAAGCTCCAAAATCAAGATCTTAACATGCAAAATTTCAGAATTAAGAGGTATATTCCTCTTTATCAAATTCAAACATTCAGTGTTGAGGCATGATCCAGAACTATAATGGCTATTGGGAAAATAAAGGCAAAGTGTATGACTATGCAGGCATAGGGAAAAGGGAGGAACAACAGAAACTGATTAGCACTGATGCTAGCCATAAATAATTCACTAGCAAAATACATGTCTACAGATCTTGTCAAGGCCCAGATAAAACCAGAATCACAGCAACCTTTCCATCACTGGAATATCTCCATCTCCATCTCCATCAAATATTTCCATCACTGCAGGCCACAGTTTGCTTTTACTTGGAGAGGTGTACAGTTCACTTGGAATTGACTACCCCAGGGGTGGAAACACAGCCCCACTATCTGCCATGGACTGATCCAGAC
>JBAFWW010066759.1:7625-21984 GCA_036873685.1 Agapornis canus | reverse complement strand
ACTAACAGAAGCCCATTACACACATGCATTAAAACAACATTCAGGAGTTTTACAAAGCTGTGTTGGAATATTAAAGGCAAAAGCCCATATATTTTATAAAATTTAATAACTAATTTTATTTTTGCTAGCTTTACGTTAGAGGACAAACACAAATCAAAAATGGTTTTAAGATTAAATTTTGCACTCTCCACCCTGGGCACTACAGCTGCAGAAGGACCTTAAAAGAATGAGTAGATTAACATAGATAAACATACAGTGATGCACTTAGGAGGAAACAATCCTGACTCAAGAAAACCCCACGGTCTGAGGTTAATGTGGCATGACATTCAGGAGTAAGACCTTACAATAAGCATTTCTGTGAAAATGGCAGTTTAATGACTGGCAGTTCTCAAATATATTAAGTGTTACTAGGAAAGGATGAAAGAATTAAAAAGGTAACATTACTATGCCACTACACAAACCTTTTGTTTGCACTTTGAATGCAAAAAAGGTTGGAGAATCCAGGTCAAAAAATAAAACACAAGGAGTTATTCCTCATGTCAAGACCCACAGATCTCCTTGAGGACTGTGTTGTGGATAAAAGAACTTTACAACTTTACATGGGTTCAAGGGAAAAATAGGAAAATTTGTGAAATAAGAATCCATCAGACAGGGAATGACCACTACTGAACGTTCATAGCCAAAGCCAACATGCAAAGCCCCCTGAGCTAAAGGCAGAGAAATATCAGCACCCTTTGCTGTGGAACTTTAGATATGCTCTAGTATGGCCATTTTTCTATTCTCAGTCATGCTGCACAATTTAAAATGAATGTGTATAATGCCAGTTGCAGTGCCTTGAGATTACCTAGCTGTAATTTTTTACTTTCTGTATTTTGGCTCTGAAATTTGTCTGTATGTACTTCTGCATTTTCCTGAGCAAAATCTTACAGCTCCTTGGGGTCAGCCTTCTGTCACTGACAGGCCTTACTGTCACCTTAAAAAGAATTTGCTGAGTATATTACATTTCAGCTTTCCCTCACTTTATGGCTACACATAATGTGACCTGATGCCATTGCCACAACTTTCAAGGAAGATAAGAAGCCAGCCCTGTTAAGTGAAAACCACTCTCGCTTGCACTTAACAGAAGTTAAACAATGGATTACCTCATCCACTACAAACCCAGGGCCAGTGCAGCCATGAGGAGGATTTCGTATTCACTGTAATTCTGCTGATAAGCACAGATCCTGCAAGAAGAGCCAAACTGCCATGGTCACCAGCTGAACTGTACATTAAAGACAAGCTTAAAGTTCACTCTAGCTAAGTCTACTTCAGAAGACCTGAGATTTCTGAAAATTTACCCATGCACCGATCCTAATAATTATGTGTCAGATTTAAACTAGAACACTGCTGCCTCACATATATAAGCTCTGCTGATCTGTTTTGTTAACTGAAGCTGGCACATTCTTTCAAACTACTGAGAGGAAAACTGAGCTATAATACTGAAATAATAAATGAAGGAATTACCTGAAGTTCTCCCTCTTATTTTAAAATTGGAGGGGATGAGCCAATTCAACCGTTACCACTGCTTCAATTATTACACAATGGACTTATTTTTTCAGCAGCAGGCAGTTTGCTAGCCATGTTGCTGAGAAATTTTAGGTCACGACAAGATGGGTATGTAAGTAATTTGTCACCATTGTAGTGTTAGAAGTCCTTTAGTCTCATGCTTAGTTACCCAGGAACACAGAAAAAGCAAAATATTATCTTTGCCATACTTCAGATTTAATTATGAAATTTATGGTCATAGTCTTTTGTTGTTTTAACTCTCATGCTTGCATTACTGTACTTTTAAGATGCCTGCTACTATCCGCAGAACCATTGAAATCAACTAGCCTACAGAAGACTGACTCCCACTAATAAGACCCAGAAATAAAAACTTTCCAGGAAGAAAATTAAATAGAAGCTCAGCAGTTTATTTTTAGCCTCAGTTCTCTAATTACATGCCCACCAACTCTCCAATTTATCTTTAAAGTTTTGGAAAGCTGTATTTCAGGAAAAGTGCTACAACTCTCATGAAATGCAAAGGAACTCAATGCACCACCAGAACTAGTTTCTTTTAGGCTTATTTTGCACATTCCTTACTCAAACAAAATTTCCAAGCCTCAGTTCAACCGTGGAAAAAAATCAGGCATGGAAGACTATTCTGACTGCACTGTGTTCCAGCTTCCATTCTTTCCTCCAGTCTCTTTCAAAAGACTTTGGAACTCAAAGGCATAAAAATTTAAAATTAAATTCTTACAAACTTCATTAAGAGTCAATAGCCACGTAAATTAAAAACAAATATCAGAAACACATGTGGAGAGGTATTGAGAACAGTCAACAAAGCACTTCCTTTTCACTCAGTAACCTGCATAGCACCAGCTTCCTGGCAAGAAAACAGAAAAGGAAAAAAAAAGAGAGACACACTGCTGAGGGTTTACCTCCCAAGAGAAGTTAAAAATAAATAAAACAGGTGTATGATTTTATGATTTTGGTTTGTTGTTTTGTTTTGTTTTTAATGGTGCAGCCAATGAATTTAACAGAATGTATCTTTATTGCCAGAGTGTAACGACACATTTGAATAGAGAAGTATCTAATACAAATCATAATGAAAATTATTACTGCATTTTGAATTTCAAATATATAAATTAAAGGGTGATTAATTAAAACCTAACTTCCAAAACTGATGATGATATCTACTGATTAGTGAACCTGCATTCCTGGACAAATCACACAAATACTCCTTCTCATCCCCAGCCCCTCAACCTCTTCATCAGCCCTTGAAGCACTCAAAGAGCACAATAATAATTCTGCTAACCTCCTCTGTAAAATGTACAGAGGAAAGATATTCTGCCCAAAGAAAAGGTCACACACAACAGGAAAATCTTATTTCTACATTATTCATCAATATGCATGAACTATTTTGCAAACTGCCTTGAGGTGTAAAGAGGTACAGAAAGAGGTTCAGAAAGGAGAAAAAGTAGACAGATCCATCTCCCTGCCTCTCAACAAGGCATGCACTACTAGTGAACAGCTGAGAGATCACAGCACTATTTCCTAGCATTCAGATTCCCTTGGCACCAGCTCTCAGCAGTTCTCCTGCTTCTGTGTGCTATGGTGAGAAGTTATATCCCTTGCCCTTCATTCCATTTTCCACTCAACTCTCAACAATATGGCTTACAACCCTCCTGATCAACACCCCAATTACATTTTCCATCATCAGTAATCAAGACTTCTCCATCAACTTGAAAATAACTGCTCTCCTGCAAACGTGAAACAGCCCTGTACCACTGCCCAGGCAACAGATTTCAGAAAATCCAAACAAAGAATATGGCTGTTAATTGATAAAGGTATCAAGCAATATCAGCAGAGTTAAGTTCAAAAGAAAACACATATTTGCATCTGTTTCATGAACAGCTACATTGTACATCTTATTATCATGGGAACAAAAATAGCAGGAAAAAAAAAATACCCATTTTCAAGAACTAGTAAAGAATGAAGGTATGGTTCTTGGTTCAGAAAATCCCAGATATAAAAAATATCACTCAAGAGTTACCCTGTATTTATGCTGATCCCAAAGCACCTATTGTTCACCACTGTTCAATCTCTACAATACAAACCTTGGGTCTGACTCATTTGTTCTGAGTGCAGTTTACTGGCACAGATTACTGCCTAAAAGAATACAGCTGTAAGGCCATGCACAAGCAGCTCTCAGGTCTTTCAGTCTTCATCAGCACATTAAGCATGAGTGCGTGGTTTACTGTTACTGAACAATAAAAGCAAACGGTTGAGCCACAGATCTCAAAAAAAGAAAAGAAAATAAACTTCAGCAAAATAAGTGTTTGGAAGAAGCACAGACTACATGTGGCCCATTTACTTTCAGAATAACCAAAACGTTTCAGGAACTATGTCTTGAACTCTTACTGAAAAAAAAAAAAAGTAGCAAAATATAACTCAAAAAGCACCAAATCTATCCTCAGAGCAAGTCCTAAAGAAGCTGTTACACCAGTCCTGATTTTAAACCTGGAGTTTTCTATTGTTGAGACCCAGCCACTGGAAACAGGATTTTCATCACCAACTAATTTTTTTTTACAGCACCAAAGAGCTAACAGTTAGCAATGATTTTCAGTCAAAGCTCAGCTGGTCTGGATTTCAGAAACTGCAGCAAAACATTTGAAAAGCCCTACTTACAGAGATTACAAGATGTCATTCTTCCTAGATTTAAGACTAAAACTGGACTCTTACTGGAGGTAAGAGATGGAAGCAGTCATTTATTTCATTACAAGCTCAGAGTTGTCATTGATGACCACATTCTTGTCATTCTGAAAACTACATCAACTAGTGTGTTTCTTGAAAAATCAGGCAAATAAGTAAAACTTTTCTTTTTTTCCTCCAGAAAACATGTGTCTATAAAAATATCTAAAATTAGTAAAGTAAAAAAGCTTTCCTTTCAAGTATTTGGGAGTTTATGTGTCATTCCAAACTTTCATTCTATTCATTGCCAAGTTTTTCACGGTGGTGTTGAACACTAAAATAGTACAAGAGATATTATTATTTATTGAAGATATAGTCGTTTTTAGAGAAGTACCACTTAAAGATGAGGTGGCTTTTAACAGAAAGTTTCTAATGCGACAGTAACAGGCCATTACATTAGAAGTATTTTAATTTAATTTTGACATTTCCTTTAAACTTTGACATTAAATAGATGGTAACAGGTTGCCAAACAAAATTAGTAGATTAATAAGTACAGAATCTGCATGAATGCTATATGTTAAATGTATACATCCTCAAGGAGTTTTCTTTCCCATATTGTCACATTAAACGTATACAACAAAAATTAATATATTTCAGAAATGTAGACAAGGTCCATGCTGCCTTTATTACAGGTTCTGAGTTCTGCAATGCTCTCATGTGACCATTTTCCAAGGCAACTAACATTTTTGCCTTACCAATTACATAATAAATAAAAGACAAACAGGTAAGGAGATTTTTTTTTTGCCTCGAATATTCATGGCAGCTTTACAAGGCTAACCTGTACATATTAAAAACAACAAATATCTTCCAATGCTACAGAAAAGATGCAAAGAAGAATAAAATATCCACACTGTATACTTTCTTAACTTCTCATATGGAAGCAGACCTTGGCAAGCAGCTTTCCTTGCAAATAACTTAAATTAACAAATCAATAGGAGAATACTATTTCAACTGTTTACATTAAAGTCGGCTGTGGTTTCCACTGTAACTAATAGAAGTAAATAAAAAAATACACATCATTTAGCTTATGCAGCACTGCAGTCATTACAGAAAGGCCAGGAAAGCCAAAAACTAATGAGCCTGAAATTGTTGACATTTTCATGCATCTTGGCTCTACAGTCTGGCAAAGTAGCTGGCACTCTGACAAGCTTGATGCCAGACAGTTAGCAGAGCTTTAAATTTGTTGAAAAAGGTGAAGTGGTAATGGCATTTAAAAAGCAGGCCATCAAGACATTAAGAAGTTAGAATGAAGTTTTACATTGCCAGCTTTATAATTCCCCATGTGTCTCAGAAGTTTTGAGGCTGTCACAAGAAAAGACTAACCAGAAAAAAATCTTTAACAAGGTATTGTGGAAAAGCTCAGAATTTTCCAGGGAAAAGAAGACTCTCACCTCCCCTCCCACCCCCAATCCAAGAAAGAAAAATAAATTAAGAGATCCAATAATACAGACTCAGCGTTTTGATTTTTCATCCATTTGAATATATGCAGAAAACACTCCAGCTAACAGCATAAAGTAAAAACAGAAATATATTTTTTAAACAGCGTATTAAAATTAATACTTTTTAACTTAATGAGGTCTATGGACATTATTGGCAGAAGATAATTTTTTTTCAATGCTACGGAAGTACATTTGTTTGAATGCTTGATTCAATCTGAAAAGCTGTGTTTGTCCAAATGCTTGTTACTATCTTAGCCTTTGAAATAATAATTACAGAATAAGAAACTGCCATTGGCTTGGTTTATTTAAGTTGACATGCAGCTTGTTTGGTTAAGAAGTGCCTACATCTGAAATGCTGCACCAAATAATTTCCATCATAAAAATAAAGCCTGCCAAAGATACTCTCTTAAAGAAAGTTCTAATTTCTAATCCTTCCTTAATTTATGTCTCTCCCCCAAGTTTAACTGTAGAGACACAGTATCTGAACTTTGTGTAGGCAGTTATATGAACTCCAGTTATACAGTCTGACCTATTCTCATTTCTAAAGAACATGAAATAGGAGAAAAGATGTGAGCAGTTATTTGACCAGAATTAGAGTTGCTGTTTATGTACCTGCAACAATATAATGTATTGCAAAGGTCTGTCCTAGCCTGGCCTCAAATGTTTCCATTATCTTACTTTCTTGACTAGAACGGAAAATAAAAAGCTGAAAACTATCTTAAGGCATGGACTGGAATAGGGCAGAGACCAACAGAGTCTAACAGTCTAGAGAAGCAAAAATGATCATAAGATAGAAGGCACCTGGTGTGTTAGCAAGGCCCTTAAAGCCAAAATGGGAGTGGGGCTGTTCCTTGCAGACAGTGGGGACCCTCACCAGGCAGCACCCAGCCACCCACCATCACTGCATCTGCTCCTCAGCCACTCTCATTTCAGCTAGCTTCAAAAAAAAAAATTCCATTCAATGTTATGTTTTATTTAATATTGTGGAATGGCATTTTAGCAAGCTTTAATACGCTCACCACCAATTACCATTTTTAGCAGTATTCCATCATCTGTTTACATTATCAAAAATTATGTAAGTCTTAACTGCATATGTACACATTACTCACAAATCTTATTACATTTTTATATGTATTTGCAAGTCAAATCAGTCCAGTGCACTAGTAACATCTCTATCCACACACACAAGAAAATACATAACAGATAATTTAGAGCACATTAGCACAGCCTAAGGGCAGTTTGCTTCTGCCTCCTACTAAGCCTGTTTTCAGAACTTCACGGTTCTTCCGAAGCAATAAAACCCACCACACACAGAGCTCAGTGCTGATTCTCTGCTGGCACCAAGCTTTCATTATAATTCAGAGCAGGATCAAAAATATATTACACACGGAACCTCAACTTCTGTAGAGCAGATGACCTCTTCCTACCTGTAATGGTCCTCTCTCTAGCCTCAGGTCCTGTTGCCTTGCTAGCCCCCCCATACCTGCTCAAAGAGACTCCCTTGCAAAGGGTTCTCAGAAATTGCAGCTAACTAGCCCTTCTCCTCCTCTCCTTCTCAGGCTGGTACCTTGGCTTGGCAGAATATAGGCTCTTTTGCACCCCATGCGGATAAAAGGCCATAGTGAATTTTGTAGTAACTCAGTGGAAAAGCAGCTTGAGAAGCCTAGGGATAATGACTCTGCTAGCTGGAGCAAGAAACAGTAGATTTCAGCTCCATCCACTAGTTCAACAACCTGTGTAAATGCAGTCTACAAATCTGAAGTTAAATTACCAGGCTTCCTCCACTGTTGCTTTGTTGTTGATTTCTTGATTAAAAAGGATAACTACGACCTGTCATTACGGGTAGCCTTGCAAGAATCTTTGCAAGAATAAAGACTTCTAGCACTAACTTTCCATGTAAAACATTCATGATATATTTCAGTTTTGCTTTGAGGTTAAAGTTACACTCACAGCATTACCTTGTTCCAAAACCAGACCAAGTATCCACAAAGCTGACTTTTCTATCTAGACAAAAGGAAACAGTTATTTTAATATTTGAAATTTAGGTCTACCTATGCAACTTTACCTTATTTAATATAGTATTTTAAAGACAGAGTCTATTGGCATGTACACTTTATTTGCTAACAGCTAAACAAGTCTGAATGCTACTTTGAAACAAGCAGAAGAGAAAGGGGACTTAAATTAAAAGCTCAGTTCTGCATCAAATGAAGTCAGAACCGAATTCAGCCACTGATTTTATACAAAAGCAAGCTCAGTACCCACACATCTCTCAGAAGTTAAAAGTAGAGCTAGGTTTTCGTATCTCTCAATCCATGCAACAATGCCACATATCTTGTCACTTAGAGATAAGAATTTAAACGTTTTTCCTTTCACAAATAAAAAAATAAACAAAACAAAAAAAAGGAAGAAATATGCAATGAAATTAAGGTATTGTTATATTTTGGTAAAACAGATGGATACATAACTCAAAGCCCATTCTAATCTATATTTAGCATTAACATGAAAACATCCTTTCTACTGGCCGAAACTTCTCTTAAGAAAGTACATAGTCCTGTTAAAAGAAGAATCTACCATTCTCTGCTATTTATCTTCAACTAACTGTAAGCAAAAAATACAGTTAACAGAGCTTCATATGCTGAATAACCAATGTTAGGAAAATGGCTGAATACTTAATAGACTCTTCAACTAAAGTATTTTAGTTTACTTCTCACTTCTCCTGCTCTAGATGGTAGAAGAATGGAGGTTTTTTTATGAATTTAGGGAACTTCAATATAACTTCACATTATAACACCATATGAAAAAAGGCTGTATGCAAGCAATCTTCTGTTCAGACTTCCTGATGTCGCTTAGCTGCAAGAGTACTGTAAGTGCTACACTACTACACTCTAGCGGCCCTTTTCTGAATAGCAGCCACTTCTGTCGAACACACTGATTTTTATTAGTAAGATTGATGCTAGACCAAAAAGAGGTCAACCAGTTTCATGGTTTAATACAAAGAAATAATGTATTTTTAAATAGTATACCTGTTATTAAACAGTTATTATTTTATTAAGACGTGTTGATTTTTACTGAATATGAATATTTTATTTATTTAACCAGGCAGCAAGTTCATGAAGTTATTCTAAAGCTTTTGGGGGATTTTAAAGTATACAACCAATTAAGCACAAGTGCTTTTAAAGGCTCAGTATAGCAGTCGCCACACCAAATTCCAGAATCATACTGATTTGTAACCTACCAACCACTCAAGATGCTCTGCAGGCACCATTTCTTAGGAAAAATACCTCACAATACTACTGCCATACTAAAAAGGAATGCTACAAATCTGTTGCACAGAAAGACCTCTCAGAGCACAACAGTACAAAGCTAAAAACATACTAAGGAAATAACTGAGATTGGGAAAGACATCTGGAGGTCATCTAGGCCAGCTTCACAAGAATCATTTCAAAAGCTTTGAGCAACCTGGTCTGAGCATTTCCAAGACTGACTCCACAGTCTTACCAGGCAACCAACTGTAGCATTTAACCACTCTCACAGAGAGTAATCTGTTTGCATGTAAGTTGAAACACAGCTAGGATTGAACAGCTAGAATAGACTTTGAAACAGCCAGGACAGACTGGTCCTCTTCTATTCCAGGGCTTGCTGCCAGTCCCCGCTCAGCCCCCTGCCCACTTCAGTGACAGTTCTTTGTTATAGAGTGATTCCCTCGCCAGCCAGTACACAGGCTTGTAATACTGCCAGGGCTTCTTCTGCGTCCTGGGTGCAGGGGATTGTATTTGCTGAATTTTGTGATATTCCTCATGACAATCTGTCCTTGTGTCTCTGAATGGCAGCTCTATCTTGCAGTACAGCAACTCCTCCCTCCACACTGGTGCCACCTGTCAGCTTACCATGCATGCCTTCCACGGTATCAACCTGGTCACTAGGAACACGTCCATCAGCTTTGCACAGAGCATAAACCTGAGTGGAAATTTCTCCTAAAATGCTCTCTCAGGAGACTCTCTCAATTCAATCATTTGGGCTCATCAATCCAGACAGCTCTTTGTTCATTTTGTAGCCCCACTCATTTAGTCTTTATCTTCTCAGCTTGATTATCAGGATACAGTGCAATATTGTAAAATGCCTCCCTAGTATTCTTAACAACTTAGACAAACGCATCCATTACTATTCCAGACCCTGTCACCACGGTTAGATACTATTAGATCCATTAACCACTCTGGCAAAGAAGTTGGGCATGCTGTTTTTTCTGCCCCTACTCCTACTTGGTTTTACATCACTCCATTAGTCCTCTGATAGTGCTTTTATTAAATTTCTTCCCTGACCCTTCTCCAAACAGGTACGTAATCTGTATTTGCAAACATTAACAGAATACAAAATGAAAGCAATGGCTCATAACCAAATGATATTAAAGGATAACTATCTTAATAGAGTTTGACAGATTATATCCACTGTACTGTTACAAATGTCAAAGACACTATCAAACAGTTTTAGAGACTGAAGCTCTAAGATATTTAGGTGTTTGGATCCCTTTGAAAATATGTGAGTTTAAAACACAAGCATATCAATTAGAATCTCTGCTTCAGTTTCATAAGTCATGAAAGGGCTATGCATGCTTGTTGTGGAATTTTTTAATGTTTTTAATCTACTTAAAGATGATATATTCTAAAAGGCATTTAAAATCAACAATACATTTGCTGCCTGCTTTTTTCATACATTAGGGCTTTTTTTAAAGAACTTCAATGTTCATGGAGAATTAGATGTAGGTCTCCAAGAGAAACAGTACAACCGGATTTAGTTGCTCATCTCTTTGATATTTTAATTTGATCTGGAATTTAAGAAAATCCCTATTAGAGAGTAAGACTACCAAGCCCTTCTATTAATAACATTAAAATACGTTTAGATTCTAATGATTTTACAGGCTCACAACCCCATTTGATGAAATCTCTAACAAAGGGAGAGAAATTATCAAGTTTTTAAATCAAATCTGAATAGGCACTGAGGAAAAATTAAAGGAATTGTTCCTGTAAGTGCAATACTGAATTCAGAGCTACTAGAAAAACAAGTTCCATACATTATAAAACTGGAATGAAACACTATTGTTGTCTCACACACGTAGCAAACCATAGGAACCTGCAAATCACCACTTGTGAGCATCCTTCTTTACAAACTCTCTTGGTTTATTTTTTCTAGCAGTTAAGAATATAAATTACCATTAATAAAACTAGACACAGTTAGTCACTGACTCCTCATAACAGTCTGACCTTATCTCTGATTAACTTTTCTGGCAATGGATTTCTCAAAATTGGCTTCCTTAATAAACCCACAAACTGTAGGTACTTTATTTAAAATAAGGAACATTTTATTTTCGCTATCTGATGTGAGCACCAAGAGACATAATTCCTGAACAATTTACATTCCTTCCAGTTTCCTCCATTTATTGACTCCCTAGGGCATGATTCACCTATTTTCAATTTCATTTAACTGGACTTCTGAAATAAATAGAAGTGTTGGTACTAAACAAAAGTATAGGGAAAACACCTACTCTATGGCACCATAAGAAAATGAAAATAATTTGTAATAAACACTGTGAGGCTGTATAAGCAGATATTATCAATTAATAATAATAATTTAAAAAAAAACACTCACATGTGTTTTAAGGAGTTCCCTCCAAAACCTAAGCAGCATGCACTCTCGATTTTAAGATCTTTAGCTTTTAGGATAACAGTTGATTGAATATTTAAAAAGGATGAGGCCTCCGGGACTCACTTTGTATGTTTTCTTTACACAGTGCTCAGGAAGACAAAAATTAAGCACAGCAAGGACATATTCTCCTTTCCACAACAAAGCTGATACAGCTTGGACATTCAAAAGAAGACAAACTTGAGATTAAACAAGAAACACCTGTTAACAGACAGTTTGTAGGTCTTAATAGTGGACATAGATGTTTAACAGCTTTAGGAACTAAGACAAGAATTTAAAACAAAACTCTTACCAAAATTATAGGCATCACTGATGTAAATCAGGAATAGTGTGTAGAAAAATGAACAAAAAAAAATAGGTGAGGACTATGTCCTAGAAGCCAATGGAGAGCTATGCTTCCAGTAATAACACAAGCAACAAATTACTAGGCTGATATATCCAGGAGCTTGAAGTGGGGTTATTTGTTCCAAGCAGAAGAAAGCATTAGAGACTGAAAAAAAAAAAAAAAAAAAAAAAAACATTTCAGCAGAGTTTGTAGAGCAAAAGTATGATCTTCATAAAGCTATAAAAGAGCCAAGAGAAAAATGAACCCAGTGCTCAGAAGACAGATTTGACTTATGTAAGAAAGTGACACACACGTGCACCACAAGGGATAAATCTGGATGGGAGATCAGATGGTGGAATGAAATACAGTCACTAAAAGCAGGAGAGAAGACTTCAATAACCAGCTTCCACAACTTAAATGGAAGACAATAAAGAAAAAAACAAACAAACAAACAAACATTTGAAAGGCAGCCAGAAAACTAGGGATGGAAGTCATCTTACTCTGATAATTCTTTTTTAGGGAAATTATTAAAAAACAACAAACAAACAAAAACCACAAATAAATTCTAAGCACACAGATTCTGTAAGGGAAAGAGGTTTGAGTGGTGCATCTGAGAGGAAGTGGACAGGAAGTGGACAAGAGGGGTGCAAAGCGATAGGAAAGCTTGGTTTTACAAAACTGAAACTAGGCTGTGTTGAAAATGAAAGAAGGCAGGGAGAGAAGATGGGGTAACTAAAGACGAATCTGAGTGACATAAGAACATATCAATCACAGGATATTCAGGCAAACTTTACAGCACTTCTATGACAAAAATAAATCTGGGATATGTAAGGGCTGTCTTTCCTCAAAAGCAAATACTGTTCTGTTCCATAGCACCACATTCCAGGTGAAAGTCACTTTGCCAACCTCAGATGCAACCTTCAGAAATTATAAGAAAAATCATGGAATTGGCTGTGCTTCTTTGGGTATATGGACAACAGTCTTCAGTTCTCACCTACTTCTGCACAGCACGAAATACAATTTTTTTATCTTTTTCTTTATTTTTTAGGTTTTTGCTTTGTGTTTTGTTTATAAAAATCAACAGCAATTCTTCTAAAGGAACCACACTGGTATTTTTAGTATTCCTTATGATTAAGTTGGGAAGGCTTGAACAATGTAGAAACATCTTTGCCTTGTCTTACAATACACTATTACCCCCAATGCAAAGTCACACTTGGTGTGATTAAAGAAAACAAGCAGATCAAAGGTATTAGAGCTGCTTTAATTAAAAAGATTATCTCACTTCTGTCTGGTCATGCTCCTATTAGCCCATAGTTGTCCACAGTTAAGTAGCCAGCCTGACATACACATACAAACCCCCTTTTTTTTTTTAATTTTAATGCCAGCAGATCAAAACGGATGCTAACCAGGTCAACCAAGCACAAAATAAGTGGCCTAAAAAGGTCACTACTCATTAATCTGATCATAACATAATAGAAAATGAACAAATGCCTTTGAAAATTAGCCCAGCAGAAAAAGGTAACATTCAAGTCACTAACAATTTTAATACATCAACAGTTCCCGCACCACTCATTACTGCCAATAAAGGCCAAGGAAACAACAGCATGAGAAACTACTCCAGATCTAGCAACCACTAAATGCAGAGCAAAAATAAACTGAAACCCACTGACAAGTGTTTAGCTTGATATTTATAATTTTAAGGAATAGGAACCATAGATTTTAGTGTGTAGGCTACAATCATTTAGAACAACATTAATGAAGGTGTGCTAATATAATAAGAGATGCTAAACTTGAAAACTAACACTTAATATTTTCTCGCTTACCTTTAGCTTCCCTCCATAAAATGTAGTGCAGATAATATACATCTTAGTTCATTAACTTCAAGCAAGTCACATCTTTCATGTGTAGTAGGTAAATTTTATATTTGTTTTACTATTAAATATAGTAATTTCACGTGTTTAAATGTAAAACTCACAACAGCAATGTTTCTGTGGCCTTGCAGCTGGACTCTTTACTTGCAAGTGAAGTACAATTAACTCCAGGTCTCGGAGCACACAGACTGGTAGCACCTCCTGTCTTATCAACTTAACTCACCTTCTAGGTTTCTAACAACAGCACTGCTTCAGTGAATGTATCCTTCTATGTGAATATATCCAAGCTGACTGTTAAGGCAAAAGTACTAAAATGAACACAGTCATCACAACAGAGCTCTTCTTCATGCCACTCATGTTTGCTAGAGAGTTGATAATGTCCCACAGCACAGTCAGACATCTGATTAACACCAAGGTTTCTCTTACCTTTTCAGCTGCCTGTATTCCTATGTTTATGGATTGAAATACATTTACATCTCTACCCTTCTGTATTAAATTACACACATATTTTAAATCATTTATATAAAAATCACTAAATATCAGAAATGAATACTTATTTTACATTCACGATAAGGAGATGAGACACCTTTGTCAATACTTCCATTCATTTTTGAAAAGAAATAAAACTTCCAGGTGACAAGGCCTGTAACTCTTTTATCAGGCTCACCTGTGTTGAAACTAGCTCACGAAAGTCTCATCAATTCACCAGTTCAGGGAATTCTGCCCCTGCGTCCAAAAAAACCTATGCATACCAT
>JBAFWW010066758.1:0-50386 GCA_036873685.1 Agapornis canus | reverse complement strand
TCTTTTGGTTTTTAATCTTTTTAATTCTTTGGTTTTTTTTTTTTTTTTTTTTTTTTTTTCCCTTCTGCCTCTAAGTATTGGTATTGACTGAACTGATCAAGATGGATAAGAAATCATTTGAAACCGTGCTGGATGAAATTAGAAAGGTAACTTCTCGTTTTGCATGTTAGGTTAACCGTTTGAAGGTAGAATGTGCCTCTGGATCAACACACCAGGTCAGGTGTTTGTATTCTTTAATAATCGCTTCAGGATTCAATAAAGACTTAAGTTTCACCTCGGTATGAAGAACTATAACCCTGTGCTGTTGGTGTATCCTGGTGTTTCTGTGTCGGGTGTAGCAGTATAAAGCTGCAATGAAAATGTGTTCTCTTTGAAATGTTTTGATTTTTCTTAGAAAACAAAGATTGAAAGCCCAGGCTGCTACCACTGAGTTAACATGTGCTTCGAGAACGCTCATTTAAAGCAAGCACTTGAATAAGTTTATCACAGCATTTACACTAGAGGAGGAAGAAAAGCAAAAATAGCCAAGTATTGTATTTGGGGTAGGGACTGCATTTGCTTGGCCTGACTGGAGATGGGGACTTGAGTTGTCCACCATCTGTAGGATGGTTTAAGAGATACAGCACATAAATGTGACATGACAGCTTCAGTTTCAAAGCTGCACTCTGCAGTTCTTGTTCAAAGCCACATCTCCCACAGCTCAGGAGTGTCTGCACACTTTCCTCTAGGATACAAAATCCCAGGTTTTGCTGCGTGCTCTGGACTGTGCTTGCACATCTGTTAAAAAAAGGCTAATTGTGGGAAACAGGGTTACAAACCTAGGCCTCCTGCTGTCTGGCAGGTCTCATTTCTGCAGAGAGGCTTGCCTTTAACAGGAAAGCTAAAGGTTAGTGATTGGGGTAGTTCCACAAATACTGGAAGTGGAAGATGAGTTAGAAAAAAGTCAGCACCTGTGAGATTAATGGTTCCTGTCTTGAATGGGAAATACAAACCTGAGATAACATGTTTTTGTTGTAGCACAGAGGTGATTCAGGTGTCACAGTGGAACAGTTATGTATCCTGATAGAGCTATCTTGGTATAAAAATGATGGGCTTGTTTTTGAGAAGGTTGCCTTATGGCAGAGCAAGCACACTTCCAGGGATGGGGCAGCCACAGCTTCTTTGGGCAACCTGTTCCAGTGCCTTACCACCCTCATAGTGACTAAGAATTTTAATGGAAAATCTGCAGGGAAAACCAACCTGTGCATGAGTACTTTGAGAATTGATGGTGGGAGTAATGTTTCAGATACTACTGCTGCAGTGCACCCCTTCAGAATATGCTCTGTGGTTCTTCAAAAACAAAAGGTTTTGATGAGTGATTTTAGGCAGTTATATTTCCTGTATGCTGTCTGCCTGTTTTCCTGTAAGCCTGACTTACTGTTGCTCTAAGGATCAGTGCTGTGCTATGTTAGTAATAGCTGTGCTGTTGTAGTGCTCATTTTCCAAATGCTTATTTTGTGTCTTTGTTGCTAGGTCTTTATTTCTAGCTCTATGGTATAACCTTTATGTGATTTGCAAGTCATTTGCGTTGGTGTATTCTATTTCCAGTCCTACAGTTAGCAGGAACAATTATTTAAATGCCTTAAAGTGTAGTTTATTTCCACCTTTCTCCATATATATATATTTACAATTATTAACAGAATCATTGTTTTGTTGTTTTGTTTTTTTTTTTGGGGAGGGGGGGTTATTGTTTATCCATAAATGTACATATCAGTGTTTTCTGTTTGTGTTCTTATTATAAAATCATTCAGTTCTTGATTTAAGGCAGAAGAGTGACATTTCTTTTGGTAAAGAAATTGCTATATGACACATTAGGGTTTTTTTAGTATGAAGCAAGAAGTTCAGTGTGCCTGGTAGTGTTGGTCTCTTAATGAGTTACAAAAGAGAAAGGGGTTGTCTCAAACAGGATGCAAGTGGTTTTCTGTGCACCTGTGCTGCTCACAGTCAGGTTGCCTGGTGGAGAACTTCACATCTGTCAGTCTGGAGGCACAAGAACAATAAAAGAAAGATTAGAGCTATTGGGAAGAAGATAGAATTGGTGTGTGGGTGAAGCTGGAGGTGAGTTCAGAATAAGCATGAGAGCTACCAGTAGTTGGGGGCCTGGGAAACTGAGAAAGAAAGGTGCTTGCAATAGGTTGGGGCAGGATCCAGCTGTCTTGTACTTACATTGGTGAGCTGGGTATGAAAAGAGAGAGGAAGCACTGAGTATTAGAAGGCCCACTTGGTTATCAAGAAAACTTGCCACTAAGTCAAAAAATGGTGGCTAACACTGCATTAAACTACTCTGCTTCCTTTGTTTTGTATGATTTTGTACTAAAGTTTGAACTATGGGAAGGTAATGATAAGACAACATCAACTTCTGCAACAGCCCTTGTTGTATGCTTAATTCTTGATATGCAGTCTCTGCATAAATTCATGGAAGTAGGATGCTTTGCTAATTATCTTACAGGCAGCATACAAAGATACTGTATGAATAATAATCGGTATTATCTTGTTTAACATAAAGTTTTCCTTTGAGGAAGAGTGATGATGATGTTCCCTCAGTATAGTTTTAAACAAAAAAAAAAAAAAGGCAAAATAAGGTGTTTTTTTTTTTTTTACAGAATAATTATATCTCTGCTTTTCATTGTTCTCTCAGTTATCTTAAGGGTATATCGTTACTTGGTATTATTGCAGTGTAATTGATAGAACATCACTTTATACGGCCAGACTTTTTTTAGATTAATAGATTGGTCTAGCAGATGATTGTTCTATAATTGTAATTTTTGACAGACTAATTGTGCATCTTTTTTCTTCTATATCTTCTAGGCTGTACTGACTGAGTATAAATTAAAAGCTATTGAATATGTTCATGGATACTTTTCTAGCGAACAGGTAAAAGCCAACACTGTTACGAGTTTAATGGGAGCTATTGGTTTTGTGTATTCAGAAATATAGAAAGACAGGGTCTCCACTCACACTGAGGCTGATTATGTTAGCTTTTTTATTTATTAACTGAGAAGATTTAATTCTTCAGTATTATATCAGCATTAAACTGCTAAAAATAGTTCCAAGTTGCTTCGTTACCATATTATTATGTTCTCGTTCTTACTGTATGGGGAAAACTGGATATATTTATTATAATGGAATTTAGGATTATTTAGCATGTATTTTCTAAACTGGCACATAGTAATAAATAGCCAATTTATTTTGATACTTACAGATTTTTTTCCTTGTTTCTTTTTTTTGTTTTGCTGTTTGTTTTGTTGGGTTTTTGTGTGTGCGTGTTTGGTGAAGATGCTGTTTAAGATACTGGGAGTTTAGAAGCTTTTTCAGAAATACTCTTCATCATCATCATCATTATTATTATTATTATTATTATTATTATTATTATTGTTATTATTATTATACCTTGGCAATTGCTGTGCATATATGCAAATATCTAGAGAAGAGTAAGTATCTATTTTGAATATCACCATATAAAAGGTATCTCTTTTAACATAGTATTTTTAGGTGCCTACTTATAAAGCCACCTTATAATTAAAACCAACTTCAGATGCTGGTAGGCACTGATAGTCAGACATCACAGAAAGAGGTTTTTTAGCAGTATACCACTATACCCCCAAAATGGAAAGATCCTGTTGATGCTGTTAACGTAATTTCTTACTATATATAAAAGATTAATTGAAGACCTTTCTGTTGTAGGTTGTTGAGTTACTGAGGTACTTTTCCTGGGCTGAACCACAGCTTAAGGCAATAAAAGCTTTACAACATGTAAGTTTTTGTGACATAATCTTGTGGAGTAAATTTGCCCACTTAATCTCATTTTAGTTTTGTGATTTCTACTTTTGCAACTGCTGGCTCAGTCTGCCCTTATCTTCAAAGTTTCTTTTTCATCGCTTTCTTTTTCAGTGGTGTCAAAATACAAAACTTTATACTTTTAACCAGGGAATCTTTACTTTCCTGTGTTTCACAAGAATAGATATAGCCCTTTGTAACTATTGTTAACTTCCTAATTTCCTTACTTTTGGCAAGTGCCTTTTGGAGTTTTGAAGTTAGCATACAAAGTCGTCTTATCAATGGGAAGGAGATATTTACTGAATAAATATTTACTTAAATATATTATATAAAGCTGTTATTGAGTTGCATTCTGAATTTAAAATAATAGTACTGCCTTATTTTATATACACTTTTTTTTTCTTGCTTACTTGTCAGAAAATAGTGGCAGTTCCAGCATCGAAAATGGTTAATATTCTCAACTGCTTCACATTCAGTAAAGATAAACTTATTGCCCTTGAAATCTTAGCTTCGTAAGTATCTCTCATGCTGTATTTCCTTAGCTTGTATTGATTTTACTGGTGTTTGAGTATATAAAACTTAACATACTTCTAGAAGTAAACACTGTGATGTCAGGTAAGATAAAGCATAAATCTGTTATTGACAGGGCTGTAAAAAGAAGACTTAGAAGTAGACAATGTAGAAAACTGCATAATTCATCTAAGTCTTGAGCATGCTGCTATGTGGGCTTCTGCCTGGTGGAAAACTGCTATTTTGCTAATGTTTTAGAGCAGCTTCAGATCTTGTAGAGAACGAGAGGGCCTTAAGCTTATTTCTGCTCACTGAAATGTAAGAGGCTTGAGACCAGAGTATTTTGGGAATTGAATATTGCACATTTGAAAAGCCCTCTAAATATTAGCTATGTAAAAATGAGTTAAGTGAATCATTCTCTTAAATTGAAAAATTTAACTTACGGGTCTATAGAAGCTGTATAGCTATCCTGTATTTATATGTACATGGGATGTTGGGTTATTTTGCTGAACACAGCTGCTTTAAAGGATCTACCTTTTACACATGTTTATATTGGAACTCTTCCTGCTTTAAGGGGTTTATTATATGGAATGCTGTTCTGTTTGAGGTTGGGGATTTTTGTTTGGTTTTTTTTTTTTGTTTTTGTTGGGTTTTTTTTTTTTGTTTTTTTTTTTTTGCCTTAAGTATTCTGCCTTGCCTATGAATGCTATATATTACAGTCAGCTTGAACATTTGGGGATATGTAAGTTCATTACATAGATACCATAAAACAAATAAGAAAGAAGATGTAGACATGATCTTGCTTCTGGAGTTGATCTTTTAGAAGCTGTATTAATGCTCTTACTCTCTTTCAGACAAAAACAAAACAGAGTAGCCTAAAGGAAGTTCAGCGGTTCATTAAACTAACATGTTTTGCTTCTGGAAATGAGATTGGAACTCATAAACTTATTTAGTTGCTATACCTCAGATGGTGTGAGCAGAAAGTGTGGTAACTTCTGTAACTGTTGAATTTCTACAGTGTAAGAGCATAATAAGGGAGTCATGTTAGGGAATTCCTAACCCAAATCTATGTACTACTTACTTTGCTAATCAAAATTAGAGAACAAAGCTCATCATTCATTCACATTTTAATACTATTCTTTGAGGTGGGTTTCATCTCTTTGTTCAACATTCCGCTAATTCCAATTCTTCTAATAACCTCCTTTGAGAAGTCTCCCTTTTTGGACCTGTATTGTATTTCCAGTAGTGTGGATGGGGCATGTAATGTTTGACATCAATAACAGTTTTGAGGTCAGGGTTTTGAAAAAGGCAGGTAGGATCAGGCACTTTGCACATTTGGTTGTTCTTTTTAGTGTGTCTAGTGTTATTCTGGGGAGAGAAGCAAGGAGAAAGGAAGGGTACTTTTTTGACTATGTATGTGAGGGGTTTCACTAACTCAGCAGGACATGGACGGAATTGCCAGTATTTTATTCTTTTTCATTCTACAGTAAATAAGATGAAAATTTCTTTCTCTACTAGTCTAGCAACAAACAGTGGCAAATGAAGTAGCTGCTAGTTTTCTGCTGTCCTGGGAGTTGTGTGCTAGTAGCAATTAAAGTTTTCCAGTAAACTTGTGATGCAAAATTCGCTTTGACAACAGTATTTTTTGCCATAAAGTTTAGCCATTGTTGTCCAATGTTTCATATTGACACTCACTTCTAATACCATGACTTACAGGTATGAAGTCCATATTGAAGACTTGGATTTTTACTTTAATATTAATAGTAATATCATGATCTTAACTAATTATGATTTTTTAATATATGTTAGTACTGGCTGAATAAGTGTTGATTGCTTTTCAGTAGTCCATTATTTCTGTTAAGTGTAGGAGGTGGCAATAATTGTCAGTGTTTTCATTTATAGCAACATTGTTGATGCTCAGAATTATCGCCTTATTGAAGATCTGTTCAGAATTAATATGTCAGAGAAGAAAAGATGCAGAAGAATTCTTGAACAGGTAGTCATGATACTCTAGTATCCTTGATTCTCTCAAATATGGTATTGTTTCCATCCATATAGTCATGGTGGGGTCAGGACTTTCCATGAGAACTGCTGGGAGCTACTGGTGGAAGACCAGCTGAAAGGAGCAGTTGCAAAAAGACAGTCGGAGCTATCTCATACATGTGCAACAAAAGGAAAGTTTCTGTTAAGCATTAGGATCATATGGAAAAAAGGGGCACAGAACTACAACCAGTGCTGAAGGAAAAGTTCACGTTAGTTTTAGAGAACACCAAATACTTAATCACAAGTCCAGTAGAATCAGAGATAGTCCTAGTACATTTGCTGAAAACAAAGGGGGCTTTAGCAGAACCTTACACTATTTGGGCTATTTAGGAAGCAGGTTTCAGACAATGCTTTGAATTGTTCCATGTAGGTTGTTTCATGCAGTCTTAATGTCATGAAATAGTAATTTGTTTCTTTAAAGCATTGAATGTCACAGGAAATAATGTCCTTTCTTTATTATTTTGCAGGCTTCAAAAACGGGTTGTAAGGCTCCTCATGCCATGATATCATCCTGTGGCATGATTCCAGGCAACCCTTATCCCAAGGGCAAACCAAGCCGCATAAATGGAATTTTCCCAGTAAGCATGATCCTCTGTTTTTCCTTTAGGATTCATTACAGTACAACCAAGATTAATGTATGTGGAAGGAAGAGTGGAATCAAAAGCAATGTTCTTGGGTATTTTTATTACCATATTCCACACTTACAGGAACTTGTGTTATTTTTATTTATCCATTCTTTCTGTGCTGCTTCAAGTAAAGGTTGCGGCATAAATAAGACATCGTTCATAAAGTAAACATTGTAAACTCTAGCAGTATTTAGCAGAATCAGGAGAAGTGTAAACAGCCTTACTGGTAGGTTGATAAGATGACCTAATATGGCCACTTACAGTACTGCTGCTAATCTTAGTGTAGTTCTTAAACAACCATGTTAAGTTTTTCCTGTGAACCCTTAAGGGACTGCAAAATCATGTCCACAAGTCAAAATGCAGAATTCCTAAGTATGTCAGAAACATGGACTGCTTAATATGCATCTGTTCATAAAAGCTTGGTGTTATAAACCAAACTATTGAAATGCTCTTACTTATCATTTTACAACCCTAGAACACAATTTCTTTTCCATAACAAACATGATTAAGTATCAGTTTCAGAATATTCAGAAACTCAATTGTAGTTTAGGAAAAAAATAAATCAAATATGGCAGAAGTCCTGTAGCAAGATTTACTTCTGAATTAATACTTAATCGTTTAATTTTGTTTTGTTTCAGGGAACCCCTATCAAAAAGGACACAGAAGAGTATATTAATGAAGGAAGGGGAATAGCAGCCCGTATACTTGGCCCATCCAAACCAGTATGTCTAATAAATGAATAGATTAATTAAACATTGGGGGGGCAGGGAAGTAACTGCCAGTTATTTCAATTAGGCTTTGATATAAAATGCTGTTATATGTCAAGACTGTAGAGCAGCAATTTAAGCAAGGCTAATCTTAACTAATAAATATCTATGACCTAGTATTTTTTTATTTATCCTGAAATGAAGCTCTAGTTTATGTCAGTGAATTCTCTAATAGATACAGTGTGTGTGCATTTGAAAGCAGAATTCAAATTACAGTAGTAGGAGAGAACACTAAAACCATTTTTAGTAGTCCATCATGAGCTAGTGGTAGTTTTATATACTAGTATATGCAACTTTTTATTGCAGTCGCTAAGGATTTCCCACATGAGCATTAGAAAATGCCTGCGTCTTGGAAACCTGAATTACAGCAGTGCCTTAGGGGGTTCTTGTTTCTTAACAAGACAGCTGATCTGTATTTCAAAATCCTTAAGCATGTGGGAAAAACTTCCAGTGAACCTGTTTTCACTTTTATTGTTGGATGTTTCCCTCTAAGCTGTATTATTTTAAAGGAACAGGTGTCATAAGTCTTGGTTAGTTTTAAATGTGCTAAGTCTTTAAAGTAAGAAGTCAGTCCAAGACTGCAGTTTGTGAAGATTACAAGGCAGGAAGAAGTTCCCTTGGTGTTCATTATTATATTAAAACCTAAAGGTAACTGGTGATGTTTGTTTCATTCTATTCATTAAGAGTGAAATATTTGCAGTTACTATGCATATTATGAAGAAATTTGATACAAAATCTTTTTCCAATGAAGAAAAGATACCATTACTGCTTGTAGTACTATCTGAATGTCAGTTTTTTGTCTGATGGGATACATTAGGTAATGCTTTCTCTTTTGCTTTTTCTTTTTTTTATTTTTTTTTTTTTTTTTTTTGTAGGCTCCATCAACCTACAATCCTCACAAACCAGTTCCATACCCCATCCCACCGTGTCGGCCACATGCAACTATTGCACCAAGTAAGGCTTCTATGTGGTTTAGCTTGATGCTTTTGTTTCATCTACTTGCCTTTTAAGTAATGTATCAAATGTCAGTTTCTGTGACTGTGATCATACCTGAAATTAGCTCCCTAAATGTACTCTGCATACTGGTTTCTACTTTTTCCTGTCATAACTGCAGATTTTATGGAAAGAGGAATACGTAACATCTTTTACAACATCCACATAAGGAAAATTCAGAATCCTCTTTGTATGACAAAATATGTCTTTTATGGGAGGCATTGTGCATGTTAGACAAGATTAGGACTGTGTCTTTGTTGTAATGTTTGACCAAGGTTTGAACTTTAGCTTGACAAGTCTTGTTGCTGTTGTACCAAACTGAGGATGTGGTCAGACACAGCTTTGAATTGGGTGGAAATAAGTAGGAGCTTGCTGAAGAACAGTGACCTGCTTCTCAGTTCAGGGGTAATTTCTTTCTCAGTTGCCTTCAGCATTACATTCTCTCCATCACAGTGGAGAGAAAAGTTTCCTAAAAGAAACATTCAGGTATGCAAATAAGTCTCAGAAGGGATTTAGTAATTGCCTTTTCCTGTGTTTGATCTGGCTATTCCTAGCCCTGTGCCTTAGGCAAGATTGAGTCTTTCTTCATAAATTCTTCTCTCTTACCCCTGCACATCAGTTTTTTGATTCCAGATAGTTTTGGAAGTGAGCAAGGCAATGGTCAATTCTGTGGAACAAAAGGTTGGAGTATGTACATGGTCAGACTGGTCTTTTTAACCAGCTGCTGAAAGCTTTTCCTAATCTTGCAGTTCAGTACTGCAAAACAAGGAGTGCTCTGGTTAGGAAGTTTGTTTTTCATTGATGTTAGAGATTTCAGGGAGTTTTTAAGGTATTTGATAGGAAAGTGTGCTAGAGCTCTTGGCATGCATGTTGAAAGGCAAGTCATCTAGCCAACTTGATGTCTGCAAGTCTCTCTATAGTCAGTTTGGAGAAATGGATGCTACTAGTATCTAAAATAAGTCTGATGATTTATGTCCTACAGATGGCTTGCTCCTGGGAAAGTGTACAGGAAATTGCAGACTAGCTCAAATTTATGTTAAATAAATCCTATCCAGAGTAAGTTAGGCACAAAATTTGGCCTGTGACTAGATGTAAGTATTACTACAATTTAGGAATTGAAACGGCTTTTGAAATTTTGGGTCTTACCAGATTGCAACATGTTTTTTTTAAAAAACCCCTTGAGACCACAGAACACATAACTGATGATACATTTATGTATATAATAAATGTTTTTAATGAGATTGCAGAATCTGACCTGAAACTGTTGAATGTGGCTGTTTTCAAGCAATGGTCAGAATGATGTTTTGTTTTCTGACTCTTACTGTATTGGTTTAACATTTCCTTCCTGGGTGACACAGTGATTGTTAGTTTACTGGTTTTCAGCCAAGAGTTGTCAGGCAAGAAATCCTATCGTTAACTTGAGCTATTATGAAAATGTGAAATTAGAAGCACTTTTAAGTATTGCTCAAGTACTACCCTTTCCCCATGAAACATAAATTTAAGTACAATAAGCATTTTACATAAAAATTATTTGCTAGGCCACATGAATTTCTTAGCATTTAAAGAAATATTGATGAATGATAGACTAAGTATTTGGTATGGGACATTTTTCTCTGAAATTTCTGACTCTAGTGTTGGAGGGCCAGACATGGTGTATGTTTGGCTCTTTTGTTTGTCAAGGCTTTAATGTTAAAGGATGAGTTACAACAGCCTTTAAGTCAGAAACAGAAAAAGAGCAAATAATGCTGCAGACGCACTGAATCACTCCTCCCTTTGAGGTTTTCAAGCAAAAATGAATTGAAAGCAATTGAAACCTGACTTTTTCAGTCTTTTCAAGAGAACTGCCCTTATTAAAATTTGGATCATAATGCAAGTCATTCATACAGACATGGGCAAAAGCCAGCATCCAGCATGTGATGCTGGTATAGCTTACAGTCTTGAAAAGGTTGTTTTAAAGGAAAAGACACTTACTGGTTCATTTACATATGGATCCTTCATATGACTGAGATGTGAATTGCATTTGATATTTTAGGTGCTTACAACAATGCTGGATTAGTTCCAATGGCTAATGTCATAGCTCCAGGCCTACCAGCTCCTCAGCCATACACTGCTAATCAGGTTGTATCAGGTAAAGTATGCCTACCTTTAAAAATGTTGATGATACTTTTTTTCTAATTCATTGTTATGAATAGATCATTCACTGCTGGAGTTCTATTTGCTTTTAAATAACAAACTGTTGTTCTCTGTTTAGAAAATGAGGACCTTTCTAGCCAGGCAAAACCTTCCCAAAATCAAGGTAAATTGCAAATCCACGTGGGGATTTTTATGTTGATTTTATCTTTGTCATTTGTTCAGAAAATGTAAATAACTTGTTCGTTTTGGTAGGATTTCCATAAGCCTCTGAGTATTTAATTACTATTGGAATAGGATCCTTTGAGAGTGGAGAAATAAAATAATCTTGGGCATTTGGCACTTCAAAGCATTGAAGCATTAAAATTAAGCTTTCTGTGTTACCTCATTAGAATTTTACATTCTTCAGCATATAGCATGTAAGAAATCATGTAAAACTAAATCAAAATAAGCTTTACAATGTAATGCACTGAAACACTTCATTAGTATCTTCACAGTTGTTAAAACTCAGAATGTTATTTGAAAACTCATTCATATTTTCATTTCATATATTACTTTCAGTTGCAAGCTAGGAATATGAGAAGGACAGATTATTTATAGTTTGTTGAAATACATGTGTATTTGAACATGTGAATGTGTTCAATTAAGTCCACCTGCACTTCTGTCTTACCCTTTAAAATCCAGTAGTTTTTGTGGAAGAGAGACTCGTGCTTTTTTGTTTCTTTGTTTTTTGGGTGGTTTTGGTTGGTTTTTGTCTCTTATTTGTGTGGTTCTTTGTATGCTTTGTACACTTAGTGCAAATCATAATAAATCCCATTATGAGCTATTTATTTAAAGGCTTTGATAATACTTTTTTAGATTTGACAAGTAGAAACTTGAGTATCTGCTATTGAGTCAGGCATATTAACAAATACCTAAAATGGGTTAAATGGCTGTGATAAGTTTATCTCCTGTAAATGCTTATAGGCAAATATATATATGTTTTGTTTTTTCTTCTCCATGCCCAGGGAAGGTCCTACTGAAATGTTGCTACTTCAAAGGATCACTTTATTCACATATACCCCTTTAGGTGTACATGTGTTTACAGGATAGTTTATACAGCTAAATGAATATAGTGTAAGGAATAAAGTCATCACTTAGGAGGAGAAATTCATCTCTGTGTTCTATAGCAGATATATTTCTCTGCTGATATCTTAACTGGGATCTCTAGGAGAGTCTTCAGCTTGGAAATAGGATGAGGAAAGAACAGAATCCAGAGCTGATCAATTTGTTTAGGGTTTTGGAAAGCAATGTGTAAAAGGAAGTAGTTTGCAAGCTTACTAGTTTTAGATTTTTAAGATACATAAAACAAGAGTTTGTCATGAGCTTAAAGATTCCAGTATGTGCAGATGTACCATTTGGACAAGAAAGAGATCAAAGCTGTTACAGAGTTGGGGGTGATGAGTTTGGTTGGATCAGTGATTTGCTTACAGTTGAGCAGATTATTCTAAAAGAAAAATAAAGCATGAGGGTTATTTGAGATGAATTATTAATTTGCACATTCATATTCCACAGGAAAATAGAGGCATATCTAGGCTCTTGACAGTGTTCATAAGTACAGCTTCTTTTCATTAACCTCCATATCCCCATTTGCAGAGTGCCTGCCTGTTTTTCTCGAGCTTGACTGATGCTTCTAACTTACTTTTTGTAGAGCTGATATAAGCTGATATTCCTAGTGACAGGTGCTTGCCTCGATTACAGACACCTGCCTAAGGACTTACAAAAATATTTCTTGATAAAGTCAAGTGCCAATGTTAGTTTAATATTGTAGCATAATACATGAGTTTAAAAGTGTACCTTCTTAGAGTCTAAATCTGAAGGAAACACAGTGAAGAGAATGAACTGATTTTGAAGGAAAGAAAAATACCAGCACCTGAAATCAGCTTTCTTCAGTTGTTGACTAAACTTCTCTGAAATAACAATACATTGAATTAACTGTTTCTGAAGGAAATTCTGACCTTCAGTGAGAGTGGATGCAGAGGAGCCCAGGTGATTTGATACTCATGGAATATTAGATCTGTTTTGGGTACTGCCAGATGTTAGGGACCAGAGGGAGGGTGTTTACCTGTGTCACTTAGACACTCTTATATGAGTAGTGTCTTAACTGTCTTGCATGAGGTCATGAAGAGGTAGTAGATGTCACAAAGTGTTTAAAGAGGAGTGGTAGCCTATGTGCTGTACAACTTGTGTGATGTGTTTGTACGTACCTTTTGTGTTTTCATAGGCTCCTGTGTTCATTGTTTATATGCAGACATTGTTTCTTAGCTATTGCCTGTATATCATATTTTGAAATGCTATATAATATGTTTGTGTTGATTTCAAGTATTTCTGACAGTTTCAAGTATTCTTAACAGTTTTGTTTCTTTGCAGCTTTTTCTGCACAAGCGAATCAGCTCTTTACTCCTCATGGTTCTAACCCTTCAACACCTGCTGCTACTCCAGTCCCTACCCCATCACCTGTTAAGGCAATAAGCCATCCATTAGCACCTGCAACTCCACTCATCTCTGGGATGAACATGTCTACCCCTGTCCTTCCTGTTTTCCCAGGACAGGTCTCCTCTTCCGTCCATACATCTCAGCCATCCACCCCAACCCCTACTGTCATCAAATCCCTTTCATTGCCTGGTGTTCCTGTCACATCTGTTCACAATGCAACCTCTACGCCTATTCCTGCAGTTTTTTCTGGGCTGGCTTCTATACCCACTGCTACACCAACTCCACAAGGTTCTTCCACACCGTGCACTACACCTGCACCTAATGAAGCTTTTGCATCTGCTACTGCACCATTTTCTGGCCTCCCATTTTCTGCAACCTCTTCACTTGCTTCTGCTAATAATCCTGCTTCATTATCATCAGTTTTTGCTGGTCTCCCTTTGTCCTTGCCACCCAATGCCCAAGGGATTTCTAGTCCTGTTCCATCCACAATTGCTAATTCTCCTGCCACTACCATTCCTGGTTCGCTTAGCTTGCCTAACCCAATTTTGTCTGTCTTAAAGGGATTTCTGACATCAAGTGACACTTCATTAATGAATTCATCTGCTTTACCTTCTGCTATGACAAGTGAACTTGCTTCTTTATCTGCTCTTGCTAATCAAAGCTCTGACCCTCCCACTTCCTCTGTCAAATGTTACACCCCATCAGCCACCCCCACTTCACAGCGTTCTTCCACACCTGGGCTGGCCATTTTTCCAGGTCTTCCATCCCCATCTGTAACTAATTCCAGTTCCACTCCTCCAGCATTGTCTGCACAGTCACCTTTAACCACTTCACCATCAATTATGCCAGTCAACTGTGGCTCATCAGCTTCCCTCTTGCATGGTGCAAGCCCTGCTAATCCTGATCAGCAGCTCTCAGCAGCCCCACCTGCCACAAGTATCCCAGTTATGGTCAAAACGGAGCCCATGAGTCCTACCCTCTCGGCCTTCAAAGGTCCTTCTCATTCAGCCAGCCCTTCTCATGGCACTATAGGATTGTCAGCGCTTGGGCGTGCATACACCTCAGCAGCTTCAGTGCCTGTCAGTTTACCCAGTTCCCTGAATCCAGCGCTATCAGGTCTCTCTTCCTTGAGTGCTCCTTTAAACAGTTCCAGTTCTCTGTCTTCCATTTCCCTTGCCTCACATGGCTCCTCTGCTCCCATTGCCCCTGTGTTCAATGGACTTCCTCCTTTTACGTCTCTAACCAGTAACTTTGCTTTTACTGGTAATCCAGCGCTTACGCCACCCGTCACTCTCCCAGGGTCTTTGTTAGCTACTCCATCTACAACTGCTTCAGCTGTGTCTGCCCCTCATGCGAGTTCCACTGCTGCCGTACTCTCAGAACTCGCTGCCTCAGCAACAGTCTCTGCTCCACCCTTCTCGCTTAACTTGTCCAGTGCCGTCCCTTCCCTTTTTTCTGTTGCCCAGGGACCTCTGGGATCATCAAACCCATCCTTTCCTGGTTTTCCTGTCTCTAACACGCCCTCTGTCACTCCTGCTCTCCCTTCTTTCCCTGGCCTCCAGGCATCTTCTGCAGTAGCAGCAGTTGCACCATTGCCAGCAGCTGCCACAGCCCCATCTCCGGCTCCAGTCCTGCCAGGGTTTGCCTCGGCCTTTAGCTCAAACTTCAACTCTGCACTTGTTGCACAGGCTGGGTATGTTTCTGTTTCTGAAGGAGGTCGTAACCATTTCTTTTTCTCTTGAGCACAACACCAATTTTACCTTAGACATAGACATTATTTTCACTTGTAGTAGCTAATTATAGTTAATTTTTAAAGTGAGTTAACCAATAGTTTTCCACCTGTCTTTAGGAACTGAGAGCGTAATTGCAAAATAGGCTGTCCTCAGTAGTCCCTGTTGCAATAGACTAATCCATTGAGGTGCTAAGTGATCTCATTTCTCAGATAAGGATACTTGGCACCTCCTAGGTTTTTACAAGAGTGGATTCCACGTGGGCATCCATTGACATATTCAGGTAATAGCAGACAATATCTTAGATGTTCCTATGTTTTAAGGAGCTATTCAGCATTAACTTTTGTCTGACGATTTTTTGTGTGCAAATTGTAGACATAGTCAAGGTACAGAAATTTTTGAGTACCCTTCTTAGGTGTGCTCTAGACAGTCTTGGTTTGTGTGTGTATGAATAATTTGTAGGTGGGTAGAGACTGGGCTTCTGTTTGGAATTTCTAGCATCATGAGGTTTAGAAAAGGAGGTGCTTTTGACTGATACAGACACAAGCTTATATAGAGAGAAACACCTAAGATAATGATGTAGATGTTCCTAATAATAGCCACATCTTGGCATTCTTTCAGCTTGACTTCTGGACTGCAGACACCAGGAAATGCAGTTTTTCCTGGTCTTTTATCTCTCCCTGGTATCCCTGGCTTTCCCCAGAGTGCCGCACAGTCTTCCTTACAGGAATTGCAGCATAGTGCGGCTGCACAGTCAGCACTACTACAGGTAATGTGCCCATTTATTAATGCTAATTTGCTTCCAGTAATCATTTGAGCATATACTTAAACTAATCCCAAGAAGTTAGCACTTAAGTCAGTAAATGATTAAAACCCCCTAACATGTTTGAGAACTGATACAAGGATGATGATGAAGAACAACTCACATCAACTTACTCAGGGCCGATATACAGTGCTTCTGGATGTTACGAGCGGGATTAAATCCATTTTGAAAACTCTTTGTAAAATGGGGGGGAGTAAAAGAAAACACATGCAAGTGAAATTTTTGTAGGTTTGTATTAAGTCTAATGAGCTGACCTTGTAGTTGCAAGATTTGTGCTTGGTTCCAGTCTGACATTTTAATACTTAAAGATTTCTGTGGAAAACCACTTTGTTGTGAATTACATGCCTCGCTACATATGCAGTCAGATTGTCATGAATTTGTGTCTACTGTGGTTGTGCCTCTCTTGATAGTTCCCACAAATACAATTCTAATAATCTTGAGGTGTAGTTTCATCATTTCTTGTTCATGTAAGAATTTGTTTCACTTTTCAACCTACAAAGCTTAACTGAAACTATCATTAGAGTTTGTATTTGGATGTTCACTTTGCCTTTTTTAAAATATGCCCCCTGTATGGATTAAGGACTCTGGTAGGAAATTTGTCCCTACAAAATACTAAAAGAGGCAGTTATGTGTCTTGAATGAATGTTTTCTCTCTTCTGTGATCCATCGATTTTTTTAAATGGAGCGTGTGTCTAAGTACTGTTCAGTACGCAGAGTATTGTCAAATATCTTTTGAGTATCAGGGGAAATAGATTGGAAAAAAATTCTTTGCCTAGACCACACTGCTTTTGTAGCTTAGGAATTTATGTATTCTGTAGAAATCTATGTATCCAGATTGCATTGAAGAAACATCAGTTTTCTTGTTCACAAGTTCCAGTCAACTAAAATTAACAGCTATTCAAGCAGTGAAGATAAACTTAAGAGTTGGTGAAATACCACAGCTCCTGATAAAGCTATGCCCTCCAGATCATCTGGTGCGCGCTTCAGTAGAACATAAATGCCATTAATGCTTTCTTCATGTTTTCTCTTAATCCAATTGCTTTCCTCATTCTGTGGTATTTTAGCGCAACTGTTGCTCTTGAGCTTAACATCTGCATATAGGTGCATTGCTCATCTCTGTTCTTTGCTTACTTGAGATTATACTCTGGTTTGGCTTGACTAGGACTGGTATTGTGCCTGAAAGTTTGCTTAATTTGGATTTTTGTTTTTATCAGTGTTGTTTCCTAACTTTTTCTCTTCCTTGAAGGCACATTCTGCTTCTGCTCTGGAGAACTATGCAACTCAGCCTGAAGGGTTTGCTAACTATCCATCAGCACCAGGAACACCATTTTCATTGCAGACAAGTCTGCCCCAGAGTGGATGGCAGTAAGATAACCAGACATTTTAAAGACTGCAGTGGTTGCTTGGCAGAGCCTGATCCTATCCACTCTGAAAGCTGTCTCAACGTTAGTGGGAGCATGATCTGAACTGGGGAAAGAGGGAGGGAAAACACAAGGGTAAAATGATTCCAGGGGGCTGTGTCAGATGTCAAACTTAATTTTTGATTGCATTCAATTGATTCAGGGTCTGATCCTGTGAATTGCTGAGCATTATTGGCTCTTGTAGCTTATGAGATGAATGTTTGGTGTCATACAGGATCAGAAACATTCAAACAGATGCTTATGTAAATAGAGCAAGGGGCTGTCAAGCTGAATGGGAGAACAAGTATACTTAATAGTGTGCGTAAGCACCTATCCTGTTATGTTTTGTATGGTATATGTGGTTAATATAGAATGAGATCTAGACCGAAACTAGATTCTTAAAGACATAGATGATCTTTCATCTAGATGCCCACTTCTTGTGTGTGCACAGATCAAGGTCAGTATATGGTTCTTTGGATTTTTTAATATGTATGTGTGAGGATCTCCTGTTAGCATTACCAGTATGTGAAGGAGAGGCTACATCAGGGGGGTGTGGAAATTTTTTTATGCTTCAAAATACTGTCATAGGCTTGCTGCTGAATTGAGTACTCCTTTGTCTGAATCTGAATAGGAGAGCTAGGAAATGATGCTGTACTGTATTTGGGTAGAAGTGTATTCTGTTTTACTGGAGTACGGTTTAGCTAGCCGAGAATGTGTCTTTCCAAAATACATGAAAACATTTTTATTTGCCTCTAAAATAAATGTTCCGTAACATTCTATATCTGCTCCCACACCTCTCTGTGAATGAAATAATTGTACTGCGGATAGGCCACCTATCTAGCACTTTTGACTGCAGACTTTTGTGAATGTTTACAGACATGGTTCAAGTTCTTCTCTCCCTTATATTCATAAACAAACTGGTTCTCTATGGTTTTTTTGGCTAAAACCCACAACTTGATGGTGCTTAATTTATCTTGTGGATATAAGTGAGAGCAGAATTTGGACCATGGATTTTTTTTTTTTAGTATTTTTCCTTGGAAAACGTATGTGATTTTTAAAAGTATATAGCTAAATTAACTGTATTGGTTAGGAATGGTAATGATGCAGCATATAGAAGGGTCTTGCTTTGTTAGTGAAATTCCGTTGTGCACTCATCTAGTAATGTTAGCACCTATGGCAGTGTGTAACACATCATTGAATATCATCTATTTAAGATAAATTCTTGTTCACGTTCTAGAGCCAATAGAAATGAATGATATTCAGTCCTGTGTTTAAATTAAAATGTAGAGGATACTATACTGTAGAAAAACTCTGCACCTAGAGTTTTACTTTTTTAAAGATTAATTCTGCTGGGAGTTGTTGCTAATGTATTTTCTTTCCAGATGTGAACAAACTTTTCTAGAACGTTAACGGAAATTCCTGTATTGGTTTTTAACACATTTTTTTAAATAAAAGTTTACAGTCATGGCAAAAAGGCTTTGCTTGCTATTTACGTATTTGCCTAAAAGACAAACGAATAAACTTGGGTTTACTAAGATACTTCCTAATGTTTGTTCTTCCTTATGCTGTTCCTTTCTGATACAGGATGATATATTGAATTGTAAAATTGTTTTCCTAGAGACTGGCAATAGAAACATATCCTATGACATGTTCAGATTTAAAAAAAAAATACTAGATAGTGTCCTCAATACTTTGTCAGTGATTTGGTATTCTTAAAGATAAAAATATATTGCACATAGACATTGTTTTCTGAAGTCGGTTTAATTCTAGGGGTTCTCCACTCTGATCTTCTTTTAAAATCAGTGCCTTATATCTTGACTCAAGAAATCTGTGGGGGAAAAAAAAAATCTCTTTCATTAGCTTTCATTACGTTTCCCTTTTCATTCTTTTCATGGCTTGTTCTTTCTAGATTTGTAGGTAAATTGGAGAAGGAGAAAATAAAAATATAGGTATGTTCTTAAGGGCAAATTGGATTTTGTCCCATAGATGTGAATATCATAGTTCAACGTCATTAAGCATTTTGTAACCTTACTGTGGTGCTCAGTTTGATCTCCAATTTGATTCTTGGTTTCCCCATCAAGTAATCAAAGTTTGAACTAATTCACATCACATTGTAGTCAAAAGCAAGTACCAGATACCAGCTGTTATTTAGTGCTTTATCAAAAACTAAGCATTTTCTATGTCTGTTTCTGGGTGTGGGTTGTTTTTTTTTCTGTCTGAATGTTAGACAGCTCAAAGATACCTGAGACTGAAGTCCTGTTTCTCCAAATGAAAACAGCTGAGAAGTAGTGTATATCCACTGCATTAAATGCTCGTCTCCAGGAACTTGCTAAGTGGTGTCTAGCCACTTTACCTATAAAAAGAAAAAGAATATTTCGTGCACAGCTGTTGTAGTTCTACATAGAAGCATGTTAACAGTGTCAGACAAGTGAACAAATAAGGTTAAGATTGATTGAAGTGTCTTTTTCTTGTGTGTCTAGAATAGGCTGTCTGGTTCTTAGTGAGCCCGATTGAACTTTTCCGTGGTTAGGGTTAAGGTAAGTTTCAATTTCTTAAGCATTTCTCCTCATGTAAAGTTGTGTTTTATATTTTTTTCCCTTCAGGAATAAGGTCTGTGTTCTGCATTGCAGCAAACTCCTGGGACCCAGCCTTGGGATTTCTGAAGGGGGTGATTTGTCCTGATCTCTTTCATGCTTACTTAAGCACCCATTTTTAAAAAGCCAAGGAAAATTCTGCTCCTACGACAAACCATGATGGATCTTACACTAGGCCTGTGCTGGGAAGGGGTAGTTGCTGTGCGATTTTGATTCTGGGCTATGATGTGTCATTGTTAAAGTTGTTATTACTGCTGTGTTTCAGCTATGTTGACAGGTGGCAAAGACAAGGGGGAGTGAAATGTTCTTTGAAATAAAATCTTTGTTTGGAACAACTAAGAACATACTGGGTTTGTGTTTGCATACAACTTTCAATATTCCTTCAAGTACTTCAATTGCAGCTGTTGTGAGTATGACAAAACCAGAGCCATCTTCTGTCTGATTCTTCCTCTGATTTGCAAGTGAGTGTTGTGAGTGGCTGGGCCTGGAAGGAAACTTGCTACGGTGTGAATGTTACCTTGCAAATTGCCTTCCTTTCTGGATTGAGGCAGGAACAATCCTTTTGTCTCTTATTTACATATGCTCTATCGAAGTGTAGCCTAATGAGTGCCATCTTCAGCTATTGAAAGCTGATGCCATTCCCACAAGGAGGAGGAACCATGCGTGTATTGTTAATTTTTAAGGAGGAGCAATAGGGTGGTATTGTTAATCTACTCTGTGTCCTGTCCTTTCTAAATTTTGATCTGGGGAAAGGAATGATGAGCCTGAAGCAAATAAGCCACTATCTGTTCTGGGGGCAGAATTCAGGAAAGGACCAGGCTGAAAAATCTTTAGGGAATGGCTAAAGCATAGTGTATGGGAAGGAAAGTAGTACTAGCCTAAAAGGGTCAGAAAAAGACAAACTGAAACCTACAAATTTGTTATATGCAAATTCCATGTGAGGTCTGCCTGATGACTTTTTTGATACCCTTGGGATTGACACTGTTTAGGAATGGCTGTAAGAATCCCCATTCTGGTTTTAACAAACTTTGAAGTAGGGGCTGCTTGGTCTGTAGGATTAAGTCTTTGCAACTGTGTGATAAATGAGAGCAACTGTCTACTTTAGAGAAAAGGAAATCTGAAGGATCTTCTTGTCTGAAGGACTGGTGCCATTTGCAAATGTAGCAGTTGATGCAGAGAAGTGCTGGAGAATGGCCTCCTTACAGGCAAGCACCTAATCACTGTGCAGACTGAGCCTTCAGTCTGCTTTCAGAATAGAAATGGGAAGGCTTTGGCTGCATCAGCATGCTGCAGAAATAGCTGAACAGCAGGTGACTCAAACCACATTCATCTGGTGTTACTTCTAAATGAGCCCTGCTGAAGTGGCATTGGACTCAAACTTTTTCTCTGTGGTACTGCTCTGTAATGCTGGGCTGTGCCAGGCTCTTCAGTGCAGGTGAACTTGCAGCCTGTAAACTGCTTTGCCCCTGAGTGCTCGTGTGTATTCTTCTCTGAGTGTTTTGTGGTGAGTGTAACCCTAAGGAGAAAGGATTAAGATGGCCCTACCTTTCACTTTTTAAATTTTTGAAACGGAGTTAAGGTGCAGCTTAAGTTAACACAGAGAAACTAATACAGCAATGTTCCTGAATGCAAAAGAAAACCACCATCTGCTTTAGTCACCTCTCAAGGGCTGTATTTACAGGCACATCAGGGAATTCTCAGTAAACAACAGAGAGCAATTATTTCTGTTAGATCGTTGTAATATGTTTTGTTCATCTATCTGACAATATAAGTACCTGTGTAGATTGTTCTATTCAGATGGCTCAGAAAAAAAACAGAGTTCCTCTAAAAAACAAATGTTGGGGTAGTTTTGCATATGATGTTTTTGCTTCTGTAGTAATTAAAGCCACTTTTCTAAGGCATATCTTTCTTCTGTTTGCCCTTGCTGCCCTCCTATTAGACATCTGCTCTGAACAAGTTTGATCATGTAGCTCAGCCTGAGAAGCCCAATAATGAAGGCGATGCTACAAATGCCTTCAAAGAGATAGTCACGTATTTTATTTGGGATGATACTGCAATAAGCATGGCAATTCCAGTGTTGCAAGCTGCTTGTTCTTGTAGTTTTCACAATGATTTAAAACATGCATTCAGTGGTGTAGCTTTCTCATGAAGCTGAGAAAGGACTCTCTGGGGAGCAATTGGCTTTGAATGACACATCTGGGACCAATGTCAGTACTGGCAGGGATGAACTAGAGCCCGATCTGCAAACATAGTTTAGATGATAGATGCCCACAGAAAACAGCTATATCCTTAATTCAGCTATATATCAAACTCCTAAATTACATATTAAAAGCCACCTATCATTTTTTTCTCAACAAGCAACAGATTTGTGTCCTTTGAGAAAGCTGCTGCCTGTTGCTGCAGCCTTTGGAAATGGCTTAGTCTGAAATGCTGTGACTGGTTTGTCAATATTAAAAAGTGTTTTGTGGAAAATATTTGGAGAAAAATTTTTAAGACTTTGGAGCTAAAAGGCTTCTACTGTGGTTTTTAGATCTAACACAATGGGGTTCAACCTGTAGTGATGGACAATATCAAGAAATGTGTGATGAGCTATTCTATGTGGCATGGGGACCTCAACTGGAGCATTAGTTATGTTGCTAGTGTTTCAGATCTGAACAGTAGTTGAGCCCTATTTTATTAAGAGGTGTACTCAATCTGTACCCGCTGGCTTTGTAGAATCATAGATTGACTAGGTTGGAAAAGAACTTTAAGATCATGGAGTCCAACAATTAACCCAGCACTGCAAAGTCTACCACTAAACCATGTCCCTAAGTGCCACACATCTTTTAAGTACCTCCAGGGATGAAGAAGACACTTGACCACTTGCCTTGGTGGCCTGTTCCAATGGTTGACAACCCTTTTGGTGAAGAAACGTTTCCTGATAGCCAATCTAAACCTCCTCTGGTGCAACTTGAGGCCATTTCCTTTTGTCCTGTCACTTGTTGCTTGGGAGAAGAGTCCTTTCAGGTAGTTGTAGAGAATGAATCATACAATCACAGAATTCTAATGTTGCTTCTCAGCCTCTTTTTCTCCAGGGTAAATAACCACAGTTTTCCCAGGCAGTCCTCATAGGAAATTTCCTGTTTATTTTCTCTTTGTGTTTTGTCTTGTTCTTGTTTTTTCTCTCTGGTGACAGGTATCACTGATTCATAGAAATAATTTCCAACTTGCATTTTGTGGCGTCTAAAGCCAGCTGGGACAAGAAGACAGTCACAGAAGACCACAGAGTTACATCAGAGACAATGCTTATCCACAAGGCTGTTTTTGTAAACATCCCCTCCTCACCAGAGTAACACTCCCAGAGGACTCTCATACAAGTGGGGATTTTTCCTTCTTTCACCCTGCTTCTCACTTCAGCACTTCACATGAGCAATGTGAGGCTTTGAGGCACGCTGCTGTCTCATCTGTGAGGGAATCAGAGCTTCCCTCACATGTGATGAATCCCCAGAAAGGGAAACCCAAGGAAAACAAGACAGAGCATCTAATTGGTAAGCCTCACTTTGTGTGTGTGTGTGTGTGTGTGTTTTCTCTATTAAAAAGGAACAAAACTAACCAAACAAAAAGAAGTCAATTTGATCCCAGGCATTTCTCATGTCTCTGACATAGGCTGTAGAGGAAAATTCAGGATCTGCCTTTGTGGGTGAAGCTGAATTGCCTCATTCTGCTGTGCCAGCATGCATCAGCATCTCCTTTGGGCAAAATAACCCCAAGGGACTAAAATGGCTGATTCGGCTATTGATACACTTCTATATGTAGGGATGAGGTGGAAAGGGGAAAATATAAGTTACAGAAAGGTGTAAGAATTTTTCAGCCCCCAAAAAAGACTTGATGTGTTTGCATTTGTGTGATGGAACATCTGATGCTCTCTTCAAGCAACAGAACTGATGCCAAATCTAGTTATTGCTGGCAATGCATGCTGTTTTCACTATACTGCCTGGCCATAAGTATGGATAGTGTGATGGGACAAGCATGAGTCTCAGCAGGACTGATTTGGGTGCTTGTAGGAAGCAGGAGGTTGCTTAGTGGTTAAAAGAGGCTGAGTCTACTCCATCTCTTCATTGCACCGGGAGACTTGGGAGGTATTTGCCCAGTGTTCTTTATATTCTTCACAAGACAACTTCAACATGAGCTTTAATTTGCTCTTCAGATTTGACGCACATATTGTGATTTTCTGTGTCGAGTGTGTTGATGATGTACCATGTTGAGCACTTCAAGAAAAAGGGAACTGAATCTTACAAGTGTCCTTATTCTACACTATTGTGTTTTTCTAGGGTCTTTCATTTGCCTTGTGGCTAAATGGTTTGAAACTTCAGGGTAATCAGAGAACATTTTTGGTGGGTTTTTTTTAACTAGGCCTTGAACGCAAACATATTTATGTGTGAGTCATTAAATCTCCAGCAGGGCTCTCAAAATTAGGATGGTCAAAACACAAGCAGCAAAGGGCTTGGTAGTAATACCCAGGTCTGCAGTGAACATTACCAGCAGGCACAGGCCAGCTATGCACAGAGAAATCTATAGAGGAAGGAGCTACAGGAGGGCTGCCTTGTGTGGTCCTTCGGGGCTGCTGGGGGGTTTTCTCACAAACCTGTCAGTCCTGCTCTGCTGGTCTGTTAGCTTGTGCCTTACAGATCAGGCAGTCTCACCATGTTTCACTGTGGTGACAAGATTTTTCCTCACAAGGTATAAAATGAATTGGTTTATATTTACCAGCTTCTATCTGCATATTAATTTTATTTGATGTTAGAAATTCCCAGTGCTACCCTATGCCTATGAACTAAAATAACCAAAGCATATAGCATCTTTCCATTTCATCAGCATGGGGGAGGTTTTCTGAGGAGACCTCTGAGCCCTTGTCCCTCTCTGCTTGTGTTGGGAAAGAAGCTGTGGCATTCAGCTTCTTATCTTTTGATGCTCACACCTGCAAAAATCCTCTTCTGGCCCAAACCTGGCAGCCAGGCAGCCCTTGGGGCTGGCCCAGCCTATGTCCCTGCTGCTTCTGCTTTTCTTATGACTCTCCTGATCCAAGGCATTTCTGCATTTAGCAATACTGAATTGAGCTTACAGCACTTTGCTATGGTAGCAGGACTGTCCTGTTTCACTCCTTGCCCTCTTTTGTGCCTCTTCTTTGAGGACCTCAATAGCTCCAGCTGCTCTTCTCTTCAAACAGCAGCTGCTCCCGATAACCCTTTCTTTACAAATTGCTTTGTAAAGCTTTTAGTATTTAAACACTCACCAGTGCCTTCCCTTCAGACACTAAAATAATGAAATTATTTTGATTTTGATTTGAGTGGGATTTCGTTATAATGAAGTTTTGGGATGAGACAAGCTGAATGCAGTGGGAGAACTGCTCAAAATGCATGAGCATGCATTTTGACAAGTACTGATTTTGAAGCTTCTGGTCCAGTGAATGAATTGGTACATCAGTATTCCTCAAAATGCCCATCTAAAGGCAGCAGGAGTTCCCCTCATTTTCCTTATTACCTATTTCATACTAATTAAATCTTTTTTATCCAGCCACAGCAAACCGACACAGATTCACATCCATGGATATTCCACCTGATAATTTATTTCTCCCCCACAGCCCCTAGCAGTGCCTTTCATTTGTCTTCTTTCTTACCTCGTGCAAAACTTACTTTCTGAGCCTTTTATTCTTTTGTGCAGAAGGGTCACGAAGTTGGATGTTTGGTTAGGCCTTTCATAGCTTTCTGGGAGCCATGAAAGGGAGGAAGAGGGAGTGAGTTTCTGTGGATTTTGCAATCCCTCATGATTGCACGGGGCTAGATCTGCAGCCTTCAGATAACTCTCTTCAAAATCTGCATTCACGGATGCTCTTCCTTATTTTTGTCATAGCTGACAGACTGGAAGGAATTGGTGTCTGTGGCTGGATCCTGGTTTCCTTATCATTCCTTCTGGTGCTTATTACCTTTCCTATTTCCATCTGGACATGTGTGAAGGTAAGATAGTGGGATTTGAGGCACACAAAGAACACAATTATTACTGCTGTTACTTATGTTAATTGATTTATTGATTTGGTTAAGACAAGGCACTTCACATTCACTTTTTGGAAATCATCACAGTTTCTAGTGAAGATGTGGACTAGGACTGGGATCCATATTCTTCCACTGACTTTCTATATCACTGCAATTTCCTCATTTGATTTCTTCCAATTTCCACTTTCATCATTCATTAAACTTCCTTGCTTTACAACACTGGGGGAATAAATCTACAAACTTTTCTGAAGAACTCATGTTTGGTGCTGCTGGTGATAAACAGAAGTATATGGGCACATGGGTCCCTGCACTGAGCAGCTCTATAACCTAAAGCCACAAAATGCCCCTTCAAGCCATGAGTAATTTAAATCAGTTTTTAGGGGTGAGTTACCAGGATGATTGCCCTGAGCACCAGGCCTTGAGGAGTCCTGATACACTAATTGAAGCGCTTATCTGGAGTGAGGCATACGCCTCTGAGTGTAGTACTGATGTTGAGAGAGCTGTGGGTAGCCTCATCATATGAATGGCAATTCTTTTGTATTTTTTCTGTCTTATAACCTGTTTGAATGCATATCATATGCAAATCAAGAGGTGAGAAGATGTAAGATGCAGAGTGTTTTGCAGTTTTGCTGAGTCCAATGTTATCTCTACTTTTTTTCACATATAGTATGGATGCCAAAGAGTAAAAAAATCAGACCAGAGAGTGGGAATAGAATTAGTTGCAAAATTCTAAACTTAAAATATTTTTCTAGGCTATCAGAGAATATGAATGTGCTGTTGTATTTTGTCTGGGATGGATATTGTCTAAGAAACCAAAGGGACCAGGTTAGTGCATTCAATTTTATTCTCTTAAGATACACTGGTTTTATGTTGTTACGATGCACTCTGGCCACATCAAAAATTGCAGAGTTCCATGAAACGCAGCAGAAGATTGAGGACTTTGATACCAGGTGCAGCTTTGCTGTTGAGTAGGTTGGACAACAAATGGTAGGTTGAGCTCATGCTGCAGGCACTGATGGGGAACCAGGAAGAGTTACATGCAGTCTTCAGACCTTCAGACTTTTTGGAGTGACTCTGCTGCTCACTCCATGTGTGCCTCACTTCCAACACTGCTTGCTGCTGCCAACAATTTAGCTATCTTCTGCTCTGGAAATGGTAAATGTGTCAGGAAAGGGACACTCTGCATCTATACAGAGTTTGGTGCAGTCACTTAGGATCAGCTTATGTATCACAAATACAAACCAAACCCAGCAACGTGAGGTATTTGTGTTGGTGTACTTACATTTCTGCAATGAAATGGGACAAACTCAAAGCTGAAGTAAGATGAAAACGTCCTTTTCAGGTCCTGTCTTTCCTCTTGAATAACAACCATGTAGTCCAAAGGGCAGCTAGGGCAGGTGCAGAACTCTTCTAGATGGCTCTGGGCACCTAGTCAAGGTGCTGAGATGAGAAGAATGGCAATGTCAAGCCTCCCTCTCCAGTGAAGGGAGAGTGGAGACTCCTTCACAGGATGTGTCAGAACCTGGGACAATGTTCCTCATATTGCAGCCTACAGGGGGTGCAGGAATATGGGCCTGGGGTATGTCTTTCCTTGAGACACATGATTTATAAAGGGGAAACCAAACAAAGGCATGGAAAGAATTTTTGTCAAAAGTCTCATGGCAGATTTGAGACCAGAGCTGCACTCTCCCCATTTCCAGTCCAGGGCCCTAGGTCATTAAGCTCCAATAAATTAACATTATTTGCAGATACCTGCATTTCCCTCAGTTATTTGAAAATGCAAAACTTCACTGTTGTCACATCCTGTTACAAAAAGGACAACTGTAGTAATAAAGTGGGCACATTCCCCACCGTGTTGATATTTCCATGTGCTTGCTTGGTGCAGGATACCTGTTTCCAGAGTTAGCTTTCAGTGGCATTTCATGTAATTATTTTTGGTTTTCAGGTATAATCCTCACACTTCCATGTACAGATACATTTGTCAAGGTTGATCTTAGAACGGTTACCCTAACATTCCTCCACAAGAGGTAACTATTCTCTAGCAGCCATCTAAGACAGACATAAAAGGTAGAGGTGATTCATGGCGTATCAAAAGTAATGCAGATGTTTTATAGTTGTACATCTGTAAATTACCACAGAATTTAGCTTATTTGCTGTATTTTCTGACTTTCAATCTGCTTACAAAACTTCTTAAAGGCAAAACATGTTGAGGAGGGAACAGATAGAGGAGCATCATGAGAGCTCTGCTGAGGCAAACTGTCTGCTGAAGCGCAGGGACCTGTCTGGCGAAAGGTGACACAACTCCTCTGTGAATGATTAAATATCTTTCAAATCTCTTTGTTGCAAATTTCAAAGTGCAAAATTTCTTGTGCTTTGCTTTTCATTTTTGCTTTAATTTGTTGGAGTTTTTTGGAAGTACTTTGCTTAGGGGAAGTAGCACAGATTTTCCAAACTGTATGTAATGTATAAAATCATGAATGGCCCCTTCTACAAGAAAGGAGGAGTATAACCATGATCATATAATCATGATTGCAGAAGAAAATTATTCAAGTTATGAGATTTACTCACTATTGGAAGAGTTATTTGGAGGGTATGTACTTTGGTGATGTTGGATAGCTTCCTTAACGTTATTTCTCAGAGGAATGACAAAGAAACAAAGAAATTCTTGGTTTCCTTGCATTATCAGGGTCTTTTTTTCATGAAGGGGAAAAAAAAAACCAAACATTTCCCTTCCTTGGCAAAAGATGTGTCATTGGATCCTTCTGTATATTTCTTGAATGCAGATTCTCACAAAAGATGCTGTTACTACCCAGGTTGATGGTGTGCTGTACTACAGGATCCACAGTGCTGTTAGCGCTGTTTCTAGCATCACTGATGTCCATTCAGCTACCTTCCTCTTGGCACAGGCAACCCTGAGAAACGTTCTGGGTATGCAGACCTTGGCTCTGCTCCTGGCAGGGCATGAGGAAATTGCAAAGAATATCCAGGTAAATCCAGCTCTCAGAATTCACTGACAAGCATGGAGATGTGTTCTGGGGAGTAGCAAATCAGAACTAATCTCTCTTTTCAACAATGATAACAAAATTTTCCATTATGTTTCTTTCAGTTATAATCTGCTTGTCTAGAGTCAGAAAGAATTATTCTAAAGGTATTTCCCTGGGTTCTTGTAGAAGGGTTATTTCCTATCAAAAAGCAACAAAAATTCTGCAATTATCCAGTGACTTGAATAAGTCAGTTTAGCCTTTGCACAGGGGCTGCTGCATACAGTACATACAGTACAGAACTGAGTTGGCTTATGCTTTAAAATGCCATCTGTTTTGCTATTTTATTTGACAGCCAGGGAGGAAGCAGAGAAATCCAACATCTGCTTTACTCTTTTTCAGTCAGAGATGAGGCACAGTCAAATCAAAGAGAGACTGTACGCCCTCCAGCCAGGAGAACTGCAGTGGGCAGAGCCAGGGGCATGGTGGTGACATGGTTGCAGAAGCGCATAGCAGTCTGAGCACAGAAGAGCATGCCAGTGCTACAGGGCTGTGCTGTGTCTTTCACTCATAGTGTGACGTTATGTGCTTTTACTGTGTTGTGCTAGTTTAGGAAGTTGCCATAGAATTATTTGCAAAAGGGAGAAGTTTGACCAGCACCCACCTAAAGAAAGGATGGGGATCATAATTTAGGAGGCTGTAAAGAAGCCACACAGGAGTAAGGTGTCGATCAGCAGGAGTTTCATAGGTTGTGGTACCCACTGTACTGACACCCATTGGATGGTAGGGCTCCATCTTTGTGTTATGCAGGTTTGTATGCTGACTTTCCCCTTCTGTCCTAGAAGCAGGGTACATGGCATTGTTTTCGCTCTGCCCTCATTTTGCGTTTTGTGATGGGTTGTGTGTTTGTTCCAAGTCTATCCTCAACAGAGCTACAGAACAGTGGGGAATCAAAGTGGCCCGTGTGGAGATCAATGATGTCAGGATTCCTGTGGCCATGCAGAGGGCCATGGCAGCTGAAGCAGAGGCTGCTCGAGAGACAAGAGCTAAGGTGAGATCCACAGCAGCGTCTACCCCCAAGCTCTTGTATCCTTGTCCCAGTCCTCCAAGTGCCTTTTTTTCCTCCTCATTGTAAAGGTGGGGTTTCCCCACAATGGGTAGTGTCACGTAGCCATTTCTACTTCTCTTACTTTACAGGCTGTGGCAGCAGAAGGAGAAATGAATGGTTCTAAAGCCCTCAAGCAGGCCTCCATGGTGCTGGCTGAGTCTCTGGCAGGTCTCCAGCTGTGCTACCTGCAAACATTAACAACCTTGGCAGCAAGAAATAATTCCACCATTTTTTCCCCTCTCCCTATAAATATGCTTGTGAGTTTGGGGCAGAAAAGTAAAAAGGGTTAGAGACTGTTCTATGCTAGCTTCTTGGACAGAGAGATTTAAATGGTTTCCCAGGACTCAAAGGGTTCCAGACTACCAGAATTAAAGTAGAAGCATGCTTGGATCCTTTGTATCAAAAATAAGAGTGAAAATAATTAAATAATCACACATAGCTCCAACATTTTACAACCGCATTTGCAAAGTTCAGGTGCTAACCAGTTTCAGCTGAGTCATCTCCAAGTGAAATAGAAGAAAGCATGTAAAACATAAAATATGTAAAATGCGTGTTAGACCTAGTATGAAATTTTAATGATGCTTTCACCAGATTTGAGAGTCTGGAGTATAGAAATTATTTGGTAGCTTGTCTGCTAAGCAAGAACCTCTGAGCTTTCAATGTACTCCACTCAAAAGGAGGTCAGACAACGGTATTTAATTCATGTTCTTTGGAGTGGAAAGGAAGATTTAGGACCCTAACCTTAGAGGTATTCTCTCATAACTACTGGGAGAATTACTGGATAAATGGTATGTCAGTGGAACAGCCTGTTTGTCTCATATGAGTAAAAATTAACACTTGCTTTACTGACCTCAGCTGGATTTTGCCATTTGTCATCACTGACATTTCTATGAGATCTGTTATAAAAGGAAGAGAATATATGTCTAGGCATAACAATCACATTTCCTAAATCCAAAAGCTGGGGAAAACTTTGAGAAAAACAAATTGTCCTGTGTTGGTTTAAGTGTCTGTCTTGCACCTTCAGGAGGTTTCTTATCCTCCTTTGCAGGTGTCATGAAGCAGAGGTTCAGGTTTTCATAATGAAAACTTTTCTCACCCTCTATCCATGCAATGCGCAGCAGTGGGAGACATCACTGCTATCTGAGTTCAGCTGTCATTATACTTGAGTTTACAGCCTTCAGCTGGGCAGTTCACAGTGCTGGCACATGGTGATGAGCTGTCTGCTGTGAATCCAAAGGCTCTCATGGTGTAGATGTTCTGGTAGGTGATGCTGCCATGTAGTATCTTGTCCATGCAAGGCTCACTTGCTGCCCCTCCTATCCAGTAGGATCATTTAACTCCAAATTAACCAGATCAGCATGGACCTACTAATTATCATATTGTTGATACAGGTCCTTCTTATTTTCACCAGTATAATACAAAGCTGTCCAGGTGACAAATTTTTGCACTCTGTAGCTGCTGGAATGAGGACAGTGCGATGAGCATCTGAGGATGGTGACCTATTCAGCAAACACAGCTTTTCATTTCTTCTCTGCTCTCCTTCAGGCATGACTGCCAAGTGGCATACTGCTGGCAAACTGAAGAACTAAGACCTGTGTTAGCAAACCATCTATGCATCAGTGTTATCAAAACACTTTCTACAGGTTTTTTCTTATCCTAAGAAAAGAGAGGTTTTGAGTTTTGGGGAGTTGTTTTTCACTGCCAACTTAGTTTGCTGTTTGTTGAAGCCTATATAACTGTGGCAGCAAACCCCCACCTTTCCCTAGCAAATACTGCATCTCCACTACAGAGCTCTTTGCAAGGCCACAGTAGCAGCAGTGCTTTAGAAAAAGACAACCACAGATTGAGTCAGGTGTTTTTTAAGTAGTGCGAATTAATTAAACTCTGAAAAAAGAAAAGCTTGAAAGATGTGACTACAGAGTGCAATTAAAAAGCAGTTTTGTGCTCTCAGTGAGCTACCAGCACTAACTAGCCCATGCAGGACTGCTGGCTCAGGCACAGGACATATCCAATCCAATTGCTCATCCCTGATGCTGGGCCAGTTCCAGCTTCAGATATGTGTATGGGAATTCTGCTGTGGTATAAGTGGGGTTGTTCATTCCTCTACCTGAGGGCTCACAATTAAAATCAGAAATAGCAATGTGCTGAAGCATGAGTATCTCTTTCGGTAGCAGTGTAACAGAGGCTGTACTTGGTAAGTCCATGAATGCCCAGCCTTCTTTCTGACACATGCAAATTTTTTGGACTCTTTTGCTGTCCAGTGGCAATGACTTCAGGAATTAATAATCTCTGCAAGCACAATGATTTTTGGTTGACCCCCTGCAGGATGATTGCACTGTTGTATAATGGATCAGGGAGACAGAAATTCCTGCTCTCTCTTCACTAGTATCAAGGACAAAACCCACAATCAGTATTAGAGTAACTGCAGTCTTTTATTATCACACTTCCCTACCTTACCCCCACCCCCACACCCCTGCCTATGTCTACAAGAAATAGCCCAATAAGCAAAGCAGAATCAGCAAGAAAAGTTCTGGAAGGATCCACGTCGCAGTCACACAGACAGGATGTGGGAAGCAGAGCAATGGTTTAGAAGGAGCACAGGTTTTCAGACGTGTCCATGAAGTCATGTAGGTCAGCGCAGGCTTGCCGGTGCAGGGTGGTGCGGCACTCACTGTCTTCTGGAATTTTCTCTACCCAGGTTTGTGAATCAAGGAGGTACTGCATCCTGAGTGCAAGTGGGACAGGTAAAGAGGTGAGTCGTGACTACGGATGTGGAGCAATGGGAAAGCATACACCCCATGATGCTGTATCCCTCCACTTAAGCATCTCTGGGAGCAGGAGTTATACCAGCCAAGAAACTCATCTGAAACCAAGTTTCACCAGGAGGTTAACTGTGGTTTGAATAAGGTTAGTGAAGTGTCAGTGCCATGCTGGGCCTAACTAGCTGAAAAAACTACGTGTGTTTTGGGTGACACCAGGTAAGCTTGGGCTAGGTTTCTATTAGTTTTCTGGAGTAGCAAATAAAGGCCCAGTTGCGCACCAGTGAAACACAGTGAAGGGGGGTTTAGTTTCAAAAGACCATTCCAAGATGTTTCCTAATTTTCTGTGGTGATAAGCCATGTAGTTTCTGGCATTTTAGGACTGGGTTGGAGAAGGTCTTGGAAGCTTTGGGAGTCTTCAGGTTTTAGCAGGCTTTTGTTCAAACTGACCCCTGACTTAAGTACTCAGTGCTGTTGTACAGATACAGGGAGAGGGACTTTTTAAGGTCTTTAGGAAGTGGCAGTTGTACTTTGACTGAGAAGGTCTTCCTCCTAGAAATTTTCAGGGGTGCTGCTTTTTCTCCATTTCCACACAGGAAAATGAAACATTTAAGATGTCTTCCTCACAGAATATTTGATAGCGTCAGGCTAAGTTCCTCCACAAATCAATTCTCTTTTCTCATCAAAATGTGACAATGAGAAATGAGAAGAATATGCTATTTGCAGGGATGATATAACAGGACCTGAAAATCGCCTTAGCCATGGTCCCACCCATCTCATTTGAAAGCACAGGAGTTGTCTGAGGCATCTGCAGGAGATGGAACTATGGAGCATTTCCCATCCTACTTTTCTAGCTGTGAGTTTTAACCCAGTGGACTCAGAGACAGATTTTGATTCTGAGAGGTGTGGGAATGAGGCTCTGCACAGATCCATAAGCTGATAGGTTTGGGTGTCTCAGCTGTTCCCCATAGCTACCCTTTTGCCTCTTTGTATAGTACTAAAGCCAGCAGAATTGACCCCTAAAAATTTGGTCCTCCCTTTGCTTTCTGGAGGTATTTTAAGAGGCTGAGTATCCTCTGGATTCAGGGTCCGTGATAGCTGCTGCTTGGAAATCATTGCACTCACTTGTTGTTGATATCAACCGTTTGTCCATCTCTCCCCATGATGAGGTACCGTTTTCCAGTGACCATGTTTAAGTTGCATGCAGAGCGTGTTAGGAACTGTCGGTGGACACCCACTTGGATGCTTTCGTCGCTAGCTGTGGCACAATAAGAGAAAACCTCATCAACTTTTCTAATATAGAACTGCAGCCCATAGGACACCTCCCCTTGTGATCATTTACTTCACTGCTAAGCCAAGGTAATATTTCTCTTGTGAGCTGTGACTTCGCATGGGAATAAAAGGCCATGCTATTGTAGGATATACTTTCCTTAACATTATCTGAGAAAAAGTAAGCCATTTCTGTCTTAGCCAGCTGTCTGAACCTCCTTAGTACTTCCTGAAGGAGCTGTTTTGCTATGAAGAGCTTTCAGGCCCTATGGAGTTCGTTTAAATTTCAGAGATTAAAGAAAAAGGCAAGGGGAACATGCTCTTATATTTCACATTACTTAGGCTCATAATGGTCTTAAGAGCTAACAAACTAAACTCAAACATCTTGAGGCTCAACAGTGCAGCAGACACTATTAAAAACTCACTCTTTTTAGTGCATCTGACCTGAACTTTACATAAAATAACTTAGAAGATCCTGGTCTGGATTCTGGCCCAGAAGATTATTCATCTGGGCACCACACTGCCCACTAATTCCATTAATAATCAAAGTAGTCTGAGGAGTGCACATCTGCAAAATTGTCTTTGTCTTACACAAGTAAGTGTTTCCATCTGTCTTTTGAACCAACCTTTTGCTTGCAAGGATTGGTACTGAAATAATGCCAGGGGTCCAGACAATGAGAATTTACCCTACTAATTCTCATCTACCCTTGGTGATGGCAACAGAGACCAACCTCACTGAAAACAGGTACAGAAAAGAACAAAAGATAACAACTCTCGTTAGTCGTGAGTCTATTTGGATGAAATGCCTTGCTTTTAATTCATGCCTCATGGCTTCAGGTCTCTTCCCAGCTTTTCCCAAGCCTGTTGAAAGCTTGGTGATCATAAGCAGCGTCATACAGCACAAACCAAAGGGGATTTTAAGGGATAAAATAAAGAGGAGGTAAGAATGGGAGAAGTCATCTCTTCCCTTTGACTTCACAAAGTATGTTTCTCTTAGCTGCCAAGAAACAAAATGTTTCCAGTGCTTGCCTATGAGTTGAGAGTTCAAATGCACTGGGGCTCAGAGCTCTAAATCCTTTAGATCCTGATAGTTTTCTGGAGGGATTAATGAAACTTTCCATCACAGTACTCTAATCTCCCATAGCCAGTGTTTTGATCATTAGGTATATTATCATTTCTCTGCATATGGAAAGTCCCTTGTAGAACAGATACTCTCTCTGAACTCATGAGATATGGACCTCATTTTCAGACAGGAACCAAACACTGGGCACAGATCACAAATTCTGTGCCATAAAGTACTTGGTGTCACTGCCAGTGCCCTAGGCAAAGATCAAGGGAGTGGATTAATTATTCTGCTCCAGGCTGGGGAAGTTTCAGAGTCTTTGAAGCTGCTTTTTAAAGGGAATCTCTGGCTACCACACTCAAGCTTGACAACCATGTGATACCACAGCAGCTGAAGTCTGAGATGACAGACTCTCCAGAAATTACTTTGAGGAGTATCAGTGTTTGCTGATGCTGCTGATAAAGTTCACATGGGGACAGCTGGGATGGCAGGCTTGCAAAAGGATATTGTCTGAGAGCACTGCAAAGCTTTACACTGCACCTAAAAAAATAAAAAGGCTTCTTTGTTGTTATCACATCTATTAAATTGAAGTTCTAGAAGTTTTCCTGTGTTCACTGACTTCAGGCAAGTCATTGTGGAGAACCCTGCCTGTTCTCCTAGGATTGCAAGTGATTAACAACTTATTGGGTAACAAGCACTTCAGATCTTCATCTAGTATCAAAACAGAGGTCAGTGGACATTTCTACAATAGAAAAAAATGTGAACCAATAACAGCAGCCCATAAAGTGAACTGGCTGATATAGAAGACCTAATATCCAAACTATAGATGTTTTTGGAGAGTTTATCTTAGACTACCTCCAGTTTGGAGCCATGGATTAAATGCAGCTGGAATGTGACTTCTGGTTTAGTTTCATCTGAAAAGACTGAAGCTCTTGTGCTCTGAGATTGCTGCACAATATGAGCTGAAGCAACCTACCCCCGAGCTGAAAGGAATAGGGAGATAGCTGCACCAAACAAGCCTTGCAAGGAATCAGTCCTTCTTGCCAGTCTGGTACAGAAGCATATCTGATCCTTCTTCCTACAGCAAAAGAAGGGATCTGCATGGCTTGTACTGCCTAACATTGAATCAACCTAATTTTCCTACAGGTAAACAAAAGGAACCAAACTTTTTGATACTTACTGGCTTTAAGGATTCGGTGGATTTTGGCCTCGTAGTAATTAAAAACATTCTTCTGAGTACTATTGAGGAGTTCCACCTCGTACACTGCAACAGACAACAACTGTGTGAGGCCAGGTGGAAACAAGAAATTGCATTCAAAAACTGAAAAGTAGATATGTTTTACCAGATGTCTCTAGTCCTGTGTACCATCTATTCATAAATCATGGGGTTATGAAAGACAACAGGATAGTAATCCTGAATACCTAGTATGCTTTTAGAAAGCCAGGTCATCAGTCAAAAAATCATCAGCCTTGAGATTTGTATTCCTTTTGTTTATATTTTTTTTTAAAGAAGCTCCTATATGATTGATTGGGTTTTCACTTTTTTTCCTGTCCTCTGTCAGCATCTAACTTACTGAAGCTGATGAACCAGTTTTCCTTAAGTAGCTCTTCCAACTTTCCATCCAAAGAAAAGGCCAGAAATGTAAACTAACAAAAGAGAAAATATTCATCTGGCTCTGCAGAAGGAGTCACTGAACTGTGGCATGGCATTCCAAGTCTACTCTTTATCTCCATCTTGCAACATTAGGGATGTAGGGGATGGTGTTGCTCACACCACAGGTCTTTCCTAAACTATACAACATGATGTTGCTCATTCCCCAGCATCCCACTGCATCTTTCCATGGCCTTTAGTTTTTCCTTTTACCTCATTGATGACTGTGATAGCACACAGCTTTGTTTCATCAACTCAGCTTCTAGGCCAAATACAGAAACCTCACCCATTTCAGGAGAGAGGCATACAAAACTAGAAATTTATCTTTATTAAAAAGAACAGTGTTTAAACTAAATTGACAGATGTCTTTCATGCCTTACCATAATCGGCAACAGGGTAGTAGCAGAGAAAACTAGAGCGTGACATTTGTGTTACAGCTTTACTGAAAGTTGATTTTTGTCTTGGGCAGGGACCTAGAGTGAAGAAAATAAATCACAGAATGGTTAATGTTGGAAAGGACTTTAAGATCACCCAGTTCCTACTCCCCTGCCATGTGCAGAGACACCTTCCACTAGATCAGATTGCTCACGGTCTCGTCCAACCTTGGCCTTGAATGCTGCCAGAGATGGGGCAGCCACAGCTTTTCTGAGCAACTTGTTCCACTGGCTCAGTGTTTTCATAGTAAAGAATTTCTTCCTTATATCTAACCTTATCTCTTCCTTCTATATAAATAAATGATACATCTGTCTGAGTAAACAGATATTTAGATAGATATAGTTTACACATACTCATCCATTCAACATTATAACAGAGAATAAAGTAAAATGGCAGGACAACTTTCTTAGAGGTGTGTTGGAGGGTTTTTACACATGTATTCAACTATCAAGTCAATCCTGGATATCTTAACAATAATTTTTCAGTCTGGTGTCAAACATACTAGAGGATGCTTTGACTCCTGTATTATTTAGAAATAGCCATCTTATCTTAGAGAGGTCTATTTAGCCATTCCTTACCTTCTGCACACTGGCAAACATTGACATGGCACACCTTCGAAAGCATGGCACTGTTCTTAGGAGCACTGTAGAACACACTGCACTTTCTGTCTATGGAGAAGAAAGAAAATGGCTTTTCTCAAATAGCTCCATTGGATAAACCTATGCAGTGGAAGCTATATTTGCAGGTCAACTATTCCCCAGTCCAGATAAATCAGGGCATTAACGGGTTAGATGCACATCAGTAGTCCACAAAGACCTATACCTTAGGCACCTAGAGTTCAGGGATCACCTTCCCTTTCAGCTGGGCAGCAGCCTGCATTTTTGTTTCTGTGGTTTCTGTTGTTGTTACTGTTGTTTGGTTGGTTCTGGGTTTTTTTGTTGTTTGTTTGGGGTTTTTTAAGCTGTACTCCTCCTGTGAAAAGCATCCATCTTAAGAAGCATCTTTAAACCATAAAGCTATAATGAGGATTTTACTGTTTCAGGAAGAGGAGACAGGATCACAAAGAGTTAGTGGTTTAAATGTAGTGTAAGCTGTCCTGGATCCCTCAGCTTCAGGCAAAGTAGAGATTTGGCCTGATTTTCAAATATTGTTTACATAACTCTGCCAAATGGGGATGATTTACATTTAACCTTTGAGCAGGGAATGAAACTGATTCCCCCAGTGAACAGAGTACGTAAGGCAAACTTCTAGGGTTGCCAATCTCAGAGGCATAGAAAGGAAGCCTAACAAAAAAAAAGTGAATGGAACACATTCTCAAGCACCATGAGAAACAGGAACTTGGGAAACCTGATTAAAAACCCCATGAATGTGAAAGTTTGTATTTTCATTTCATTTGCAATAAAGACCCTTCCTGAGAGGTTCTCTATTTAGATGATATTAAGCCATGACAGTAGAAGGGACAGGATTCAAGGATTCAACAAAATCATGTGGTTTCACACACTACTTCAAAACCACCTTGCTATGGACTGGAGTTTGCTCTCAAGGATCTCTTTTTCAATCAGTTATGTGCCCTTACCTGGGTTGTAAAAGTCATAAAGGATGGCATTTGCTGGCTGAACCAAGCCCATGGGATTGATTTGCTTTGCCCCAAATGATATACAATCTGGGTCTGGTGTGCTTGTAATCTGGAGGAAAAAAGAACAATAGTTATGACAAGTAAATTAACTCTTTCTGCCCAGTCAGTTCCTTATCGGTTGCTGCCTGTACTATCTGCTGAATGCTTGCTTCTGATGGGACAGGTGAGTTAATCCTGGTAGCTGCAGTCTCAACTTGAAGAAGGCACATCCTTCCATGATTTTATTGGGAGACTTTGTGGATGAAATAAGCCTGGTAAAGGTAGTTTTGTGAGATGTATGCAAACTGTTTGTTCCAGGCTCACATCATCACTACTTTGGGGTTTACTTTCCTGCTTTTGCTTAAAGGCACCTTGCATAGGAGTAGTGGTTGTAATATATGTTCACAGCCTATCCAATACTGTTAACACTATTTTAATCCTGGACAAAAAGCATCTCTTCTGAGTAGAGAGGACTTGTCATTTTTGGCCAAAGCCCAAATTTCAAACATGGACTAAATTTCCTGGAATATAGAAAGGTAGAAGATGAAGGTGCATGTTTCACTTCTCCACCCTGTTTCAACTGAGCTGTTCAATAATAATATATCACAAAAATCAAAGGAAGGTAATGGAGTGTGAAAACCAATAATGATTAGATTTGGAAACAAATTTATATCTGCTATCTGAAATGGCAGAGACTGGAAAAATCATTGGATTTACTTACCTCACCAAAGTATAGCAAAACTTTTCCTTCCTTGTACTCATAGTGCTGAATGTATTGGTCTGAAGACATCACCAACTGCAGGAAAACAAATAAAATGAGAACAAAACCCTAGCACAACAGGAACACTTTTGCTATTACCCTTTATATTCTGGTTTGCTTTTTTTCAGCTGTTTGCTTTATTCTGTACTCTTTCTTCCTCCTTAAAGGAGACAGTCCCTGAGATCATGAACCTGGGCAAACCTTCCCCAGCTAAGCAGGTTCCAGAACTCAAAACTATGCAGCCACCTTTGCAGAGTGCCATGGCTCATCTCCCTGTCACTGTGCCCTCCCAGCAACCCCCTCAAGAGGATGTGCTTGCTTTCTCCTCCACAAGCACAGGGCAAACTGTCCTGGCATGTGTCAGGACAACAGTGTCTAAGGGGAAGAAATATGTGTTAAGGATGGGCATATATTTAAGTGCCCTTCTGTACCTTGCTTTAATTTCTATTAGAAGGAACTGAGAAGGCTGAACTCTGTTCACCACAAGTTTTTAATTTCTTGTACATATTCAGCAATATTTATTAGAACAAGTATAATGAGTGGTGAGGCACTGGAATGAGTTGCCCAAGGAAGTTGTGAATGCTCCATCCCTGGCAGTGTTCAAGGCCAGGTTGGACTTTGGGTGACATGGTTTAGTGTGAGGTATCCCTGTCCATGACAGGAACTTGATGATCTTAAGGTCCTTTCCAACATTAACTATTCTATGATTCTAATGAAAAGATGTTTATCCAAAAATCTGTTTTCCCTTCTTTATTCTAATATTGGTAATATTTCAGAAGACAATTTTTTTTTATAGAAAAGGCTATAGAAGATTGAACATAAAAGTGTGTTTCTAACCTGATCGAGATCCTTTGTGTCAGGCTCCAAGCCACTCAGTAGAGAGAGATCTACCAGGGACATCTTTGGTGGGTTGGAACCTGTGGACCTTTATAAGGGAGACCATTACCAGACAACATCTGCACTAAACAGTCAGCTTGTTCTGAAGAGTTTGGTTTTTCAGGTTTGCTAATGGTAAAACAAAATATTTTGCTCCATATAATTTTCCTAAGTAAATTTTGATTTGAAAAATAGTTACTACCTCATTAAAAGTCATGAAGCAAAATTAATGATCTGAACTTGTCAAACGGTCACCCAAAACTCAGGTGTCTTGCCTGAGCTTGTCATCTAGGCTTTCTTTATAGTTGATAGGCAGAAACAATCACCTTCAAAGGACAGTTCATCCCATCATAAAAGCACTGTTGAAGACAGGGAAGATAAACAGCACTGACATAGTATCTGTTCTCTATAACCTAGAGTGTGGAGATAGGAATTGAGTTTATCCAATCTTCAATGCTGTAACAATCCATTAGGTAAATACATTAGATTTCCAATCTTTTCTAATTTTTTCTTCTCAAAAATCAGGTAGTTGTATCATTGCTAGAAAATCAAGTTGTTCTACATTCACATAGGGTGCATTGCTGTTAGATATTCTGCATATACTTAGCATTACTTCAGAAACTTATTTTGGTACTTCTTTTCTCATAAGAGATATACTACGGTGCAGAGAAGATGTTTATGTAGTCAGTGCCTTCAGTTTCTCTCCTGTGTCTTCACTACAACAAAGGGAGCTTCCCATTATTGTTTAAGCCTCACCCTAGCACTCAGCAAAGTCCTGCAGAACAGTGGATCTGATAGTTGATGAATGTTACACAGCAACTAATGGGGAAAATGGTGTTTCAGCCAGCACATAAATCACTGAACACACATTTAACTGGGGAGAGTGAAATCGAGGAATTAGGGTAACTCCAGTCCTCCCCTCATTGTTAATGCCACTGTCTGGGAGAGGGGACAAAAAAACACTGTCTCCGAGGCTTTGTCAAAACTCAGTGGAAAAGCTAATTCTGCAGGGAAGCAGAATCTGCTTCTGCCACTCTTCATCTATCTAGAAGGGGAACTCAGGACAGCTACCACTGTGTGCTTCTGTGACCCTTTCCAGACTGTGAAAGGGAGCAAACCCAAATGTTTCAGTGTTCCTCTGCATGGGAGGATTTCTCTCTCACTAACTCTGTCCTTGCCTACTTCTTGGTTGCCACAACACGATATCCCTTGTGCTTCCTTGTCTCCCAGGTAGTAGTAGACATTTTTTCATTTTTTATGAGGCCAGAGTGTGCCCATGAAGGAACAGCATCTCTCCAGAAAGCCATAAAACTCTGTAAATGTGTTATTACTGTGTTCCAGTCATATTTACTTTATTTAGTAAAAGGCTTCTAATGATTAGCCAGCCAGGCACTTTAGAGTTTCCCCAAGGTCTGATGGGGCAGAACCTGCAATGGACATTTGAGGTAACTGTGTAAACCTAATACCCTGTATAGAAACCTTTTCTTCTGCCATTGAAAGAGTGCACACTCACCATGTGTGTGTACTCGCAGAAGATCACCAGATTGGATGCTGAGCTTGCAGATGTGATGAGGGTAACCAAGAATAATTACAAAAAAAGAAAAGATTAGTGCATTTTATAATGAAGAGCTGATCTTGCAGACCTACCTGACACAGACTTTGTACTGCAGCAGTTCCGATTTACTGGGAAAGATCACATCCCTTTTCCTTCTGCTGTGGATGTCAAACCACTCTATTTCAGACTGTGGCTCAAATACACTGGTTTCTGCATCAAATGAGTCCTCATAATCATTGTTTTCATCATAGTATGCATTTTCTGGAGGTGACAGACATGGTCAGCCATGCACAAATTTGACTGATTACCTGGTAACTTGGCTTCATTTTTGTATAATGATAAATACCAATGGGCAGTGATGCCACGTCTATGGGTTTTATAAGTTTGCTGTATACCATCTCAGCATTTCTAATTAATTCAGAGTTAAAATTTTAGGGGTAGAGGATAACCAAGAGATCTAGCTAGTAATGGGGTTTAGGCTATGCATAAATATGCAAAGGACAGTCCCTGCCTCCAAAAGCTAGCTATTCAAACAGAAAAAAGGAGACATAAACAGAGAGGGTGATGAATACACACTCCAGGGGATGGAAAACACAGTCTTGCTCGTATGAAAAGACCTATGACAGATCTGCCCAAAAGAATTTTAAGGCCACATGGTGGGTCCCTTACCCAGGGAACTGAGCTGGGCTCTCCTCTTATGGCAGTCAGGAGCATCATGAAAGGTCATCTCCCAATAATATCTCCCAATAACAAAGATGAGTTACTAATAGTACTTGTGTACCTATTAGGTACTTGCTGCACCTACGGTCACTCAGATAATTATTGAACTATTCAAAACTGAAAGAAACAATGGCAAGGTAAAGTTCAGAGGCCTCTCTGTTTCCTTGTTTCATTCGCTTGCACTTTCCAAGTTTGGAAAGCCACTGAATATCATCAGCAACTGTCTATATGTGTCACCTCTGAGACCCAATTACTTCCCTTTTCACTCACCAGAGTACTTAATGTTTCCCTCCATTTCCACCGTCAAAATCAAATCATTACATGTGTTGTTCTTCAGCTCAGATGACCAGTACACTTTTAATATCTAAGATGAACACATAAACAGAAAAACACTAAAAATATTATTTAAATGACAAGGGGTTTAGTCATCCAGGACTTCAGCAAATGTTGATGGGAGAGTGGAGAGAAACACCAGTCTCTCAGAGGCACATACTAGTTGCAGATGACTGGGTATATGCAAGAGAGGTCCCAAGTGCAAATCACAAATAATGTAGCACCTTAGGGATAACTCTCCATTCCCAACCCCAAAGGGGGTATTTCAAACTCCAGCCCCCTCTGTCAGCATTGACATTTAGTGGACTTAAGTTAAAAACAGTTAAAATTGTTTGCCCTGATGGGCAGTCTGTAATCCCTGAATTTTAGAAATTTGGAGGTGGGAACAGGAAGGATAAAGCCATGGTGAGTAATTTCTTACGCTGTTTTCAGAAAGGGATTAAAGGAAGTCCAGCTGGACTCTGAAATTCTGATTTAGAGCTTACACTCATTGTTCCATTTCCTCTGCCATGTACAGACACTTCAAGTTTTCTCCCAAGTTCAAACTGCAGACAAGGGAAAAAAGGAAGAAAACAAGAAAAGGTTTACTCTGTGCTCAGCATTTGATCTATTTTTTTCCTGCAGTCTTAGTGCTCTTCTATTCCTTTAACCCTAAGACCTGGGGTAGGGAAAAACTTTAGCTATAGAAGGAGTTATGAGACCTAGTGTTGTAAGATTTTTAATATACTGCGCTACTGTTCTGGGTCCCAGGAGACATATTTTCCCAACTTCATTCTCTCCTCTATGGCCTGGATTTGACATCTTAACAGGTCCCTACACACTGAATATCAGAATATTACACTTCTTCCTCATTACCTAGCAAGACTTGGGCTCCTGGCTGCTCTTTACTACTGGGGGAGATTCACATCCCCAAAATCCTCTGAGAGGTCTGAGAGAGCCTCTGAAGTGTCTGCTAAGCTTCTGTTGATTTTTTTATTCTTTTAAAAGATTCTGGTTTACATATTAAGCTATTAAAGCTATTATAAAACAGCTACATCATAATTGCTTAACAGGGGAAAACCTAAACCAGATGAGCCAATGTTTCTCCTGTTTGAGGAAAAAAAGTTTGAAGCAATGGATGGCTCTGTACCTCTAGCTCCTTCTGGATTGCTTCATCAGTATCAGTCAGAGTAATACTATAGTCTTTTTGTCTTCCAGGTGTTCCCAGTTTTACTGTTAGGTTGGTGGGACTAGTGCTCAATGTCTGTATGCTGTATGCTGATAGAGCTTCTAGGGCCACCACTGTGTCCTAAGTGAGAAAGAAATGCAAAATAATTAACAATTATGCCAAATTATTTCAACAGTATGTAAGATGACATACTGTTGGATGTCATCAATACTGTTGGATGGAGCATACATCATCATACTGTTGGATGGAGCTATTCTTCAGTTTTATGTATTTTGCTGCTTTGAAGTTCTCCTGTATCTATTTCTACATGACCAGACTATTCACCTCAGTTTCTAGCTTCTTGTTTTATAATTTAAATGCTAAAACCACTGGAGTTCTGACCTTCATTTATCATAAGTCTTCATAATGATAAAACATCTTTGCTTCCTTTTATCCATTTTATTTTGGCCCATTTTTATTAATGAGAAAATTTTTAGTGTTTCATACACCAAACAAATTTGGGATTGCAAAAAATCTGGGGAGGTACATTTTACAAGTGCATGTAAGGATAGAACATGATGGAATGACATTAAGCTGAAGGAGGGGAGATATAGATTAGATATTAGGAAGAAATTCTTCATTATGAGAGTAGTGAGACACTGGAACAGGTTGCCCAGAGATGTGAATGCCTCATCCCTGGAAGTGTTTAAGGCCAGGTTGGATGGGCCCTTGAGCAGCTTGGAAGGCAAGAGAATTGGAACCAGGTGATCTTTAAGGTCCTTTTCAACCCAAACCATTCTATGATTCTATCATCAACAGTTATGATGCTGTCAAATCTAAATGAAGAAGTTTTTATGCGGTTTCTGTTTAGTTCCCTCCCCCTGAAACTCCACCCAGACTGTTGACCAGGCACCTGTGTAGAGCAGTATCCTCCACCGTAGTTCCTTCTTTCTGTCAGCCATGTAGCGATAGGCTGTGCGTACTCCATGTCTTTCAGGAGCAATGTTTGAAGCAATGCATAGGCAGTGGTTTCCACTGAGACTGCATCATTGCCATTTCCCCAATAGCGTTGTTGCGTTGCTGCAAGAATAACTCAGTACTGAATCCCCTTAGTAAAGACATTTGCCCAAAATAACTATTATTCTACACAGAACGTATTTCATATCATAGTGCTGAGGAGCTGTCATAAAAGCAACAAACCATTTAGACAGTAAAGATAATGGAAAAGGAAGCACACAATTTTCAATTTTGACTTATCCAAAAGTCTAAACCCAGTAGACCGTAGTCTAATGATCCCATTGTACAGTGGCATCCATCTGATAGAGTGGTAACACTGATACGAGTGTGGTCCCTGACAGATAATAATACTAATTATGCCCAGAAATACAGTCTTGCTTGAACTATGAATATTAAATCATAATATATTTACCAAATGAATTAGGAGAAATTAATAGTGTGGCAGTGAAGCCACATAACCAACTGACTCAGCATTGACCACAGCTGCCCGCTGAGGGGGGAAAGAGGTGATAACCATGTGGACCTGGAACAAAGTACACGGAACTCATGTGGGGCTGAAAAAGGCAACTTGTCTGTTGATCACAAATCCAGTCTAGACTGCTGCCATATGTAACTGTTCATTCTTATTTACCCATCAAAATTTCTTATTCCAAGCTGGCTTGGACTTTTTTTTGTTTGTTTGTTTTAAATGCACTTTAGGGGTGTGGAAAATTTTGTAGACAGCAAGAGAAGAAGAAGAGTTAAATGACTATTTAGCATGATTCTGTTCAATTCCAGAATCAGATGACAATTCAAACTTCACAATGTTAAGTTGTTACTTTATAGTGATATTAGTTATACAAATGACATACTACAATTTCAGCACTGAAATATTTGATTATGTAACTTAAGTATATTACCCATGCACATACATGCCTCTGTAAAACTGAACAGTCTTTGTTTACTTGGATTTGGTTTGCTCATGTAAGAGTGCTCAAAGTGCTTGAATTAGGAAAAGTGCTTTCTAACTGATTTTTAAGAATGGTCATCAGTACCTGCATCAAAAACAGAACAGACCCTTAATTTTTCTTTTGCAGACTGGGCTTCTTTACTATCAGACTGCACAAGCGTCAGAGCATAAGCAGTGATGGCTGTAGAATAGCAGTTAGTATTTCTTGAAAGTTGATTTTTCATGTAAGCCACTGCTCCTCTAATCACTTGTACCTGTGAAAACAGAATGGATCCATTTAAAAAGGTCATTCAGACCTATTAACTGTTGCTACTAGGGAGAGTATTAGGAAATTAGACTACTTCACTGTAGTAATTGTTGATAAAACATTAATAATTTTATAATTATATTATTATTATTATTATTATTATTATTATTATTATTATTATTATTTTATAATAATATAGCTCCATCCATTGATGATGGAGCATGTAGGTCGAAACACCTTGTACATTAGGTCATGGCATCTTTTCCTATCCACCACAGATTGTAAACAGACTTCTACTTCCTCATTTGCAATACTTAAAAGCAGCAGGGTGGACATGCTGTTTGCAATAGCCTTCAAACTTAAACAGTCAGGCTTCCTACCACATTTGGTGACTTGAAGACCTCTAAAGTCTGTTGCAGTGCTATAGTTACAAAGGCTGTCAAAGCCAAATCCTCTTCTGCTGACCCAATGCCACCCTAAAAGATGAAACATGAAAAGTTAAATGTACATGTACACATTTTTACGAAGCACAAGGGTCTCGAGATTAATTTCCTTAGCACAGACCAGCTACAAAATGATCTAAGTCTGGATTAGAAGATAAAGGTGGTGAAGGCTAGCTACATCTTTGACGTAGCAGACCTTTTAACAAGTTGTTCTTACATTACAGATTTTGTACTTATTACATTACAGGTTTAATTTTTTTGGATACATCTCTTGTTATTCAACAACTCACAATATGCCTTTAAATCCCAAACAGCCCTAGATGTGCAACAAATTCTTCTAAATACAGATGACCTACCTGCATAGTCCTGTCCAATACTGGGTGATGGTCATGGAATGAATTATCTGGCTGCTGTTGATTGACCAAATAGGAAATTGAGTTGCGTATGTGACTGTCTTGGACATTAGCGTATTCTCTGCTCCTTGTGAGTACTTTAACAATGAATGCAGTTAACCTGCACAGAAGAAAATTTTGCAAACATGTGCTGGCAGATATTTATAGAAGACTATGTTGGCAGGAAAAGAAACATACTAATTTTGTACATAGACTCATATTCGATGCAGTGCAGTCACTGGAACCTAGTGAGTTATCACTTGTCACCAGTGTGAAAATTTCTAGTCTGTGGCAAATGCAAACCAATCAGTTTCTCAATATAAATCTCCTTCATCAAGGACTAAATGTGCTCAGAGACTTACGGGGCTGATCATCCATGACAAAGTTATACAGGCAGCACAATGCCCGGCAGAATTTAAAAATCCAGCCCCCCTAGTTCCAACTTCTGATGCATCAAATGATAATAGAGTTACTTTGGAGGGAAAGAAAGAAGAAAAATACGCTTACCATACACTACTGGGAGTTGTTTTAAATGCTCCATAGGATCCATCTTCCTTCTGAAACTCGAGAATTCTAGTATAACCTGCATGAACAGAACAGCACATAATTGTTCAGAGGATATGTGTATTTCTTAGACATTTTGATACCTCACTTGTATTAATAGGGACATGTTCAGTATTGACTAGTGGAAGAGTACATGGAGGTCTTCACTGGTACATTAAAGACGAAATGATTGTATCAGCAGGCCTTTGACAGAAGGTGCTCCGTCTTCTTTGACTTAATTGAGCCATGAGAATAGCCTGAAAACTGCAGGCATCTGTAGTTAAAAAGCATTTTCTATGCAGTGAATCTTGGGAAACTTATTTCCTACCACTGAAAATTTTTCAAGCTCCTGACTTCATGGTGCATAGAATCAAAACAAATATACAAACCTTCAACTCTTGGGTCAGACATAGGCTTAGAAGTCATGATTTTTGGACTCTGATCTTGACTGTGATTATCTTGACGAAGTGTGTATCATAGCTACACAACTCATTTTCTACTCTGGTGAACTTCAGCAAGAATTAATAAAAGCATAACATAGGGACTAAATGCTCCTGACAATACCAAATACTTATCAGCAGGACCTTATGCTACTTTAGGCAATCATAGATAAATAAGCAAAAAGACCTCCATTCAGCTACTGTTAGCATGGTTTTGTCTCTGTTTATGCCCCTATTTTTCACTGATGAAATGTGTGTCACATGTTGTCCGAAGATCTTGAAAGCAGGTACATGATATTGCTTTATGCCATGTGCACACCACTCTAGTTAGAAAAAGCACTACTGATAACTTGGGCTCTGTGTTAGTCCCTGTGAGCTGGAACACCTATGCTTCCACATTCTGTGCTCCCGGCTTTGCTGTACAGTTGGATCATGTGGATCTTCAAGTATGCTCTTTAAGAAGCAGCCTTGTAGCTGTCCTCTCCCTAAGGAAATTCCCTCCTGAGTTGCTCCAAGGCTGCTGGAGTCATTCTAGCTCATGTAACAGATACATGAGTGTGGAAGAGAAAATCTGAATATTATGATTACTACAGGAGGTTTCCTTAGTGATACTTCTGTTGCCAACTAGAGACATCTCCAGCAGGCGTATCTCCATCTCAACTGGCCATCCTAAGGACTGTCCATGATCCATGGGAGAAATAAGGACTTTTAGAACATGATTTGTCTTGATCTATTTTGCACATCTACATTAGGAGGAAAAGAACAACCAGCCTTTTCTGTCCATTTACTCTGAAAAGAGTTGAGATTGATCAGCTCAGATTTTACTTTCTGCTTTTAAATTAGGCATGAAGGACAGTGGACTGTGAATGTCAATACTTCACAATGTTAGATGTGGGCAGTTAGTCTTCTAAATCCCCATCAGCTCTATTCCCATGTCTGTCTGCAGATATTCAGAGGCATTTTTTGTGTGCCTATGTTAAGACAATGCTCACTCCTTTGGCAAGATTCAGTGAAATAGGATAACAAAGATGCTGCAGGTTGTTCTCTGGCTTTGTTTTTGTTGGGGTTTTTTTTGTTTGGTTTGGGTTTTTTTCATACCTTTTTCAATCATGCTAATGGCTTCCTCCTTCTGTTCAGGGTTAAAGTTCACCCACTGCTCGCTGGCTTTCAAGTACTCAATAGCATAGACTGCAGGGGCCATTTTCACCATTGTTTGCTCTGCACAGCCTGTGGGCACTTGAATAAGTTTCTCAACTCCATTGAGACTAAGACAATTTCCAACAGACTCATCCATAATATTTCCTGTTGTAAAAAATACAAGCCATAGTACATATCACATGTAAAGCTGGCTAGTGCAACATGAGGAAAGGTCATACCAACTATAGGTTGGCACTCCCCCATGGCCTGATACTTCTCGTTATTAAATACTCTTTTCAGCTACTTAAGACTTTGTAAAGAAGGAAGAGAAAAAGGTACCAGGCTCTGGGAAAGCTGGAGAAAGGAAACTGTAGCAGTAAAGGAGCATGGAGACTACCGGAGGCAGGGAAGCAAAGATATGGGGAAAGACTGGTGCTTCAGGTTTGGGATGAAAAAGTCTTGTCAAACCAGACCTGATCCTCCCACAGAGGGCAAAATGATTGTGCCTTAATCACCCCAAACATTTTGCAGAGTTTGGTTTGGTTTTCCTTTCTGCAGTTTTCTCATTTGGTGAATTCAAGCACCTCCATACCTTAGAACAGCGATTTGAAATGGAAGCCAATAGTCATTGTGTCTAGTATGCATTATCTTTCATTTTCTGGGAAAAAAAAATATTCTAATCATTAATAAGAGTACTTGATAGTAGATGTTTTCAAAATACATATGCATGTGTGTGTATATATATATGTATAAAATTATTTGATTTAAATGAATATATTATTGTAGATGTCTTCTCTTTAGAAAAACAAAACTTTCCAGAACTTACATGTCAGTCTGACATCCTTATTTCTGAAGACTAAAGCAGTTTTCTACAGACCTACCTGGAGTGTGAGGTTATTAGAGGATGCTGGGGAGGGGCTCTTCATTAAAGACTGTAGTGACAGGACAAGGGGTAAATGGGTTCAAACTTAAACAGGAGAGGTTTAGATTGGATATAAGGAAGAAATTCT
>JBAFWW010066749.1:2473-12541 GCA_036873685.1 Agapornis canus | reverse complement strand
GATGCTCCAGTCCCCTGATCATCCTCGTGGCCTCCTCTGGACTTGTTCCAACAGCATAATTCAGATACTATAACTATCTGAAATAGTCTGATTTAGAAAGAAAGAAATAGCAGGCAGTCTCCAGTTATTTCCCAGAACACAAAAAAAAAATTACATATGAAGGCTCCCAGACTTTGGAATTCATGGATAAAAGACTGTAATAATTCTAAATCAATCAATAGTAGAACGATTGCATACTTTGTTTCATACCTGTAAACTTCCAAAGCCATTCTAGACCAATTCTCACCATGTTAACTGGCTTTTGTGCATTGTATAGTGTAATAGGTTTGGTGCACTTTTGCTGGATGTACACTTCTAAATGATCTTGAAGGTTCTGGCCTACTCCTGGGGAGGAAGGAAAAAAAGAGAAGGGGTGGGAAGTTATGTATTTCACACTAAACAATTATACATAGCATTTGCAACCAGAAAATAGCATAAATGGGAACTAAACTAAACTCAGAAGCACAGTGATAACTGAAACCGTATCAGCCTTTTGCTCATGTCAGAATAAGAATGAAAATAGAAAGCTAAATGGCAGACACATCACTTGTTCTAAATTTGCCAGATGACTTCTAAATGCAGTACATACTTTACTAGTTTTAAAGAAAATTTCATGTTATTCCTTCTATCTTTGAATATATATGACAGTGGGAGGTTATACAATCTGTTGCAGATCAAAATTAATTAGAAATTCTAAATTATAAGTATGCTGCTTTATTTAAAAAGTATTCAGTGGCATTTTTCAGAAGTGCATTTTTCACTATCAAATGTAGTGAAGGAAGTGTAGGAGTTTATTGCTCCATTCTAAAATCAGTGCACGTTTCCACTGATTTATAACACATACTTTTCAGTTTACACAACCTGACATAAAGACAACTTAATTCATGGGTTCATTTCATCTAATGGTCTTTAAATTGTATCCATAGGAAGACGTAAGGTTAAAAGAAATGAAATTACCAGGAAGGTGGCAAACAACAGGGATCCCCAGTTTTTTTAGATCATCTGCATTGCCAATCCCAGACAGCATAAGCAGCTGTGGAGAATTTATGGCACCTCCACTTAAAATAACTTCTTTACTGGCAAAAGCCTAAAATGAAATGAGCACAAAAGTCCTAACATTATTAAGCCTGATCTGAATGCAACCAACATGTCAAGAGCTTCAAATGTGCTATTCTGATCCAGATTAGACACCCTTCCCTCAGATTCTCCTCATTTTAAATGTATTTCTATCCTGCCAGGAGTTTCTGCAGAAAGAAATGATCAAGCTTTCACTTTGATCTTTTCTATATTCCCTTCAAGCTGTATGTATGGCACACAGACATTCAGCTCAGCCAGTACTGTGGCTGCCAATAGACTCCTCTGCTGCTTGCTAGGAAAAAAATTCCTATGACACTTGGATCAGTCAGCTAAGCATCTCTTCCAGTTTCAGTAACTATTTGTAAATTAAAACTGAAGCTCTTAAGGAAGATTTTGAATTCAGAGACATGCTAGCTCAGAAATGATCAAGAGCTTGTTTTCTTAATTCAACTAAGACTAATGCTTGGTTTCATAGCTCTCTAGTCTGTACACTGTACAGAAGCCCCTCAAACACTAAAACACTATTAGAAAAACTCTGACTGCAGGGACATATATAATTCTGTTTCAATACCTCTTCCTTGTTGCCACATCTTTTACATTTAGGACCAGAACTATACCACTTAATGCTTTTCATTGTTAAAAGGGAAAACTGCATGGAGTAAGAAAATATTGGTGCCCTCATGCTTTCCCCTCTAATCCTTGAAAGAGGATAAATGTGGGTGAAATGAACGTTGTTCAAACTACCTCCTTCTATTCTAATGAGGTGGCTCATGAACACACACACATTAGATGTACTCCACCCTCCCTCATCACACTTATGTTGCCTGTTGAAATGTAAGATGTCCTTTACATCCACCCCAAGTTTCTGAATAGAAATGACTGCATGTTAGAAAAAAGGATTTGAGATTAACCTGTACTTAGGACAGAGTAACTGCACCACAGAAGAAACAAAAAGTAAGCAACATTTATAATTTATGCAAATTATAATACCTAAGCTAGTCCAATGTTTTAAAGCAACACACATTTGCAAAAATAACACCATAACTTGTATCTGTTATTTCTATCAGCATGGCCACAGTGAGGAAAAACTTAGATGAGGCACAAAATTGTGCCCCAAACTTCTCGTTAGCAAGCAAAACACACAACAGTTCAAGCAAACATATCTGGTATTGCTCATTTTCATTCTCTAATTTCATAGAATGTAAGGTGCTATCATGAGTAGCTCTTTGGTTTTATTTTAGATGAGACATTTAGCTTCCAAAGCAACATTAAAATGTGCTATTTTTTCCTGGAGTACGGTGAAGTGTTAACAGATTAGCATGGAATGCATATTAAATTGTAATAATCTTGTCCTTTTTGAATGACACCTCAGCTATATGAAATGCTAGTGAGTGAGACTGTTGCTAGTAATAAGATCAAAATATAGTAAGAAGGTGAATTTTGGTAAATTTTTTTCCACACTGTTTACCCAATATTGCTGACAGATAGCCAGTGCTAATGTTTTTTGTTTGTTATTGTTTTGCTTTGGGCAATCATCAGTTTGTTAAAACTAACACATGGCATATCTGTAAGTGCTGAATTCCTAACTAGATATGTATTTTGCATATTATACAAATATAACTCATTTATATTTTCTTAGGTACACACAATTTGTTCCAGGTAGTGTTCAAATGATGCTCGTTGGGTCTACACTAACTGCAAAGCCAACACTGTGGTTATTCCTATTCCACATACAGTATTTCATTGTGCTTAAAGCTAAGATACAAAGAGTAAAAACTGACTTTGAAATATTTTTGTATGAGTTATTTAGTCTGTGATACATTACAAACGTTTGTCCCATTAAACACACTTTGCTTGAATCTGAACTCAGAAACTCCTGGGATGTTCAGCCTACCTTCTCTACTTTTGTCAGAGGGTTTATGGGAGTCCTGGGAGCTCTCAGCATCTACTGAAGTAACAACTAAGCGACTGGCTTGATGAACAGGTTTTGAATTGTGCTTGAATCTGGTTTTAATGATCTTTTAGCTTTACTGATGACTGATGTAAAAGAGATCCTACCTAAGATAGACTGTAAAATCAAGAACACTTTAATATAATCAAGTGTTTCATTGAGATGTTCTTAACTTAATACAATGATCAGCTCTTCCATCTTGCAAGTATAACATTTTTCAGAAAATAAAAGCAGAGAAGCCCTGCAAGTTTGATGTTGGAGGGGAAAGGAAATCCTTTGAAGGTGTACTCTAAATATGTATTATTTACTATGTATAATTTATACATGTATTAATACATATAAAAATTCATAGCAATTAAAGAATTTTGTGGTTAAAGTCATCCAGTATTCAGAAGGTCTTTGATCACATTTAATCAGCTTTCCAACACTTTCTCCAACAGAATTCATCTTGATACTGCCACAGCAACAGCAAGTAGAGACACTGTTTTCACAGACATTTAACAGCTCATTAAAATAATTGAATTTTCTTCAAGTTTTGTTTTACATTGTCAAAATTGATAATAATTGATAATCATTACAGTCCATTTAGAAAAGAACAGATTTGTTCTGTTCATTAAAAAATGCACAGTTTATTTAAATTGCATTTTAACTTTTAGCACGTATTCAGTCACAGGACACTGGTCTGCTGAGTCTTGTAAGCCTTGCTGAACTCAAACCACGAAAATCTGTACTGTCCTCCCTTTAGGATATTACTACTACCCTTTTTAGTTGTTTTATAATTGTTTGTGACTAAATATCTAATTATTAACACACAAGTCTGTTTTAGGCAATTTCCTGGTTATGTACTCCATAATCACCTGTAATAACAAAGTGTTAAGGGACATGGGAATATTTTAGGTCTTAGTCAATGGATTGAAAGCTGTATAAAATGAACTATTTATCCACAGTTAAGTTCCTTCCACATGACATCATGTTCAGTGGAAGTTGGATTGATACTGAAAAATGTTCATTGCACAAACAACCATAAGGCACATTTCATCACTTTGTTTCATCATTACTATCCCAAAACTCAATATGTAATGGCAAAATAAAGTAAATGACTCATTTCCCCTTGAGTCATCCATTTCATTATCCAGATTTTCCTGTCACAATAGCATTTTCAGAATTGTTTTTCAGAAACATCAGCATTTCAGCACCCTATTCAGTATGCTGAGAGAGTACATGATTGCATCACAAGTTCCAAACAGAAACATTACATAACTTGATGTTATGCAAGAGTATTATGTCTTGCTCCCTCAGTACCAAGAGTTGGAAATATAATGGAGTTGTTAATCTCTAACTTGATTCATCTGAAGCACCATCTACTGTTGTACTGGAAAAGACAACACAGCATCTGAACAGCAGACATTTTGCATGTTAAAGTGCCACCTCTAATAAAACTTTGTTTTAAAAAAATTGATTTTGCTTTGACTCATACATTTTGTAGTGCAAAATAAAAATTTCTTACCTTTTTCCTTTGCCCATTTTTCACATACTCAACACCAATGGATTTTGTTCCTTGAAACAAGATTTTCGTTACAAGTGTCTTCTCTGCAACTGACAGATTTGGCCGTGACATGGCTGGGCGAAGGTAAGCACTAGCTGTGCTCCATCTTTGACCTACGATATATGTTTATATTGAACAACAAAACAGTGATGTTCAGTATTCATCAAAAATTCTGAAAACCTGTTCTTCCCAAACTTAACCATGAATCAAGACTTGCATAGCAGTGCAAGTTTCAGTGAAATACACACTAGACTAATAGCAAGCTGCTGTGAAATGAATGGGGTGTAAATATAGAGTGCCACAGCTGCTTAGTAATCTAACCAACAAAATGGCATTCATGCAGTTTATATGTTCATATTCAAAAATGCTTTCTGAGGTACCACTGGTGAGTCAGGAACACAATTTAAGCACTCCTTTATGATTTACCTTGGTGCACAGTCATGTCCATCCAGCCAAATCCTTCTTGTTGATAGCCATTCATATCATCTGTGAAGGGATACCCAGCTTGCTGGGTTGCCTCCAGGAATGCATGATGAAGAGGGTGGTTTGTTTTCCCTCTTGACACATGCAGGGGTCCATTTCCACCCCTATACTGATCTGGCCCCAGCTCATGTGTCTGTGCCTTCTTAAAATAAGGCAAGCAATGCTCATAGTCCCATCCAATAGCCCCTTCCCTGCTCCATCGGTTATAATCTTCTGCATGCCCACGAATGTATACCATTGCATTGAGAGAAGAGGAGCCACCCCATACTCTCCCACGGGGCCAGTACAGAATTCGGTTATCCAGATGCTTTTGTGATGTTGTGTGGTAATACCAGTTGTATTTCTCATCACAGAGGTTGTATGTTAATGCAGCGGGCATATGAATCTTCCACATCAGTCTTTTACTGCCTAGAAGAGTATCTTTAGGGCCTGCTTCCAAAAGAAGTACAGTACTGAGAGGGTCTTCCGTCAGCCTGTTGGCTAATACACACCCTGCTGATCCAGCTCCAACAATGACATAATTATAAGAGTTTGCCTTTTCAGAACTAATCTGAGAAGCTGCACATGAAATTTTGAATTGTTGTTTGTTGGTGCCCAGTACGTTCTTTAACAGAATTCCTGTTACTTTGTGCATCTGATTCACAGGACTGCAACATTTAATTCCTTTCATTAAGTATGACATCCTTACTGGTAGTATCACTCTTGCAGAGTTTCTAATTTTTACCCTAGAAAAGCAAACAACACAAAAATCTTAATTAAGGTGTAAGTGTTCATATATTGCATGATCTCTACAATCATAGAATCATAGAATCGTCAGGGCTGGAATGGATCTTAAGATCATCTAGTTCCAGCCACCCTGCCATGGTGTCAGTCATTTTCTGGTAAAAACTATGTACTTTACAGATTCTCTCTATCCAAAAGGTTAACAATAATGCCCATAAACCAATAAACATTTACTCTGGAACTTACTGTCTTATTATTACTTCAGTGCAGTCTCTGCATCAATCAAATGGCAGACTATTTTGTATTGTATGCAGTCTGATTTTGATTTGCTTTTGGTTCCTGAGATAGATAGAAACATGAAGTACAATATCAAGCATTTGTTAAAACCAGACAGGGTGGAAACCTTTGCTTACCCTGTAGTCTCTCTTCATCTGCCTCTAGGAGGTAAGAATTTAAGAAAAACAACAATTTCACAAACTTCTCCATAAGTTTGTGACACTCAGTGATATTGCTTAGACAGTTCACAGCAATGGAAGTGCTGGGTCTGACCATATCTAGGACAACATCTCTGCAAAATAAATGTGTAACAGTGAAACTGGGTTTCAGCTACTCCTAAGGGACTGCTGGGTTTTGAAGCGTGCCTCTTAACATAGGCATAGGCAAAATCTGTTCATCTGTGACTTTCTAACTTACTACTAAAACCACATCCTGCAGAATGTGAAGTCACAATCTGAACACCACCAGATCCTTACCCAAGGTTGGAAAGGGTTTTGTTTTGTTTTGTTTTGTTTTTTTTTTATTTTTATTTTATTTTTATTTTTTACCTTCAGAAAAGCCTGTGAGCCTTGTAAGCAACACAGGTTTGGCTCCCTGTTGCACAGGTTCATGTACTGGGAGTAAATTCAAGATCTTCACAGCCTGAGTGTCATAGATACCGATGCTGCTGGACATTCTGAAGTATAGAATCATAGAATGATAGGTTAGGGTTGTAAAGGACCTTAAGATCACCTACTTCCAACACCCCTGCCATGGCCAGGGACACCTCACTCTAATCCATGTCACAGGGCTCTGTCCAACCTGGCTGTGAACACCATCAGGATGGAGCATGTTTCTCTCTCCCCTTGAAACCACTCCTCTTGGTATAAATAATTAGCAGGGAAAATGGATATATTTGGGCTCCAAATAGTATTCCTTCCTGGCCCATGGCTTCTGTCTAAGCTGTTGCTGTGGATTCTAGAGACAGCAACTTATCCAGAGGCTGTTATATTGTAGTGCACTACCCATCCAAAAGACATAAGCAAGCATTCTCCTGCAAAAAACTGAATACTGTATTATATCTGTGAAAAATATTTTTTCAGAAATTGTTACATTGATTTTCATGTATCTGAGGGGGGTTTTCCCCACTAAAATATGTCTTAATGGATCTTTGAAATAATCAGCTTTTTCTTATAAAAGGTGGAACAGAACTGTACTTATTTTCTAAGGTGAAACACTACAATATAAAGTTTTTGAGAGCACATACGAGCCATTAAAGCCAAACTCTATATGCAGGCTGCTAATAAACTTCAAAAGTCTTCCAAATACAACAACATTTATTTACAGTTTGATGTACAATCTCATATGCAAAAGTATTCTTTTGTTCTCTTGGGAAAAGGATGAGAAGCACACATCTCTCACTCTGCTGTAGGCTGTACAAACCCTCAGTTGTTCTCACCTGACTAATTCAAAACTGGTCCCAGCTGAGGGCAAGGGGTTGTCTTTCTACAGGTGGAGACTATTAAAGAACCTTTTCTTGGAAGAGAGGACTCAGTAATTTGCTGTGATGCAGCAGAAGAGGATAAAAACCCCTTTGCTGTGTTTGCTAGAATATGGGCCTGGGTCTTGATAACCTGGGAAAGATACTTTGTCCCTATAACGTGAGTTTTGTTGGATTTCTTTTTTTTTTTTTAATCTGTGGGGATTCACCATAGTAAGGTAAAGTGATCAATGTTACTACCAAGGAAGTATAACCTCAGAGTTTGATGCTACAGATATTCAACGCTTAAGTACTGGCTGTTTTATTTTAACATGGTATCTGTAATGCTATTAAGTATTACTGTGCCCCTTAATGAGAATGACAGGTGTTAAACCTACAATCTACCTGGTTCTTGGCTGTAGAAAGGGTAGATTCTGCAGAACACCTGGACTCATGTCCAGTCAGGGACTGACTTTGGTAGTACTGGAGGCTGTAGTTCTATAGCTTGCTGCAGCATCAGTAGTACCAAACTCCCAGAAATGTTGTCTCAAGTGACGCTCCAGAAGCAGCATTGGTGTTACCAGATGAAGTGTTTGTGTCTTGGTTTATGCCAGAACCCTAATACAGAAGTCTACACCCTTTGCAAAGCTGATTTGTTAAGTCTTTTTCATGTGCAGGCTTTGAAACTCATAGAAGAATTCAACCTTGTGTTGAAGGGGTTGGTATCAAGAATTGAGATCATGAAGTCCTGAAATTAGAACATGATAATACTGCTTTCTAGAATAATCTATGTAGTTTGCTGAGCATACATGGGTTTAGCACAGTTCATCTTCTACAGCAGATAGTCCTGTGGAATTCTGCAGAACAAGAGAACATCAGTCAAAAAATAAATGTGTCTTTGCATTCAACTTTTCCTTAGTTTTATCTGTATTTTTTTTTTTTCCTCTCCAGAAAGAATTTACAACTACAGTTTTATGGTCTTCTCTCTTAAATATCTTAGTAGCTATGACAAAACAGAATATGTAGAAATAAGCAGGTTTACACAACATGGTTCTACTGGAATGCTTTGTGCTTACCACCAGCAAAAAGTTGATTTTTGGACCTTACTGGATATTACTGCATGTCTTCATTGGGATTCTCACTTCTGACCTCTTAATGAATATTTAATAAGATGTTACTCAGGCATCAGTGAATAGACCTGTAGAAAAGCATATAGAGCAACATAAAATATGTTCACTGTAGTGCACTGCAGCTTCAAAATGGGGAGCTCATTTTTTTAAAGTATGCATTTACAAATATTACTATTAAACAAAACCTGTAGACAGTGGCATATAAGAGAGATCAGTAGCATCTCAGCAGGAAAATTCTGTTCCTAAAGTTTAATAATGAGCACCAGGTACCTAGAATTGGGCAGTGAAGTTGTGAAATGAAGTATTTTGGGCTCTGTGCATCTTGTTAGCAGGTTTCAGAATGCAGTATCAGGTTTGAGTAAGAAATAAACCTTGAGGTAACCCATGTGTACCTACCATTGCAACTCTGTAACTCTACAGATGCTGCTTTGTGAAAACAGACTTGGGTAAAGGGCAGTGAAGATGTGGAAGGTGAATGTTGTGTTACCTGAGTTTTGGTTTTGTTTGGTTTTGAGGTTTTGGATTGTTTTTTGGGGACAGGGGACTAAATTGGCTTGCCCTCTCTAACAAAGCTAAGCAAAAGTTCTAGCATTCAGCCTAGAGACCTTGCTCATAGACTTCGAGTCTACAAGAGAGGAGGGTAGGTATCCTGCACACATAGGGAGGACTATATTGAAAAAACTGAACAGTAATGGAACGGTTCTGTAGGTGGATGAGGTGGCTAATCTAGAAAAGTTACATGAATACCTTCGTTTGCAGATGCAAAATGTGACCCTGTCCCAGAGCTGTCTAATAACACGAGCAGTACATGGTGTAGCAGAGGAGTGAGACCTTCACTGGTCTGGACCTCACCCTTCACAGCACTGCACTGCCAAATCCTGTCAGACCTGTCTGTGTAAGACGTAGGAGGAACAGCCCCTTGGGTAACAGCAGTTCTTACTTTATTCAGTTTCTTTCCCCACTGCAGACTGTGTACACAAGTTAAATTCACCTGCTATGGAAGTGTTTTGGATTAACTTTCCATTCCAGTCCTGCTAGTAAGAAAGTTCATTCAGTTACAGAAACCTTGTGAGTTTCATTTCAGTGGCTGAACTGTCCAAGCCTACTTACCTCACCATCTCCTCCTTTAGGAACAAACATATCTACCGGTCCAGGGCGTCAGGCTGCTGTGAACTTCTGCTCGGGGAGCCCGGATCAGCTCTTGCACCACAAAAAGGCTGGGGCCAGAGCGAGCCTTCCAAGAAGAGCGATCGCGAGCCTGTCCCGGTCCCCTCCGCAGGACAGGGAGGCCTGTGCCTCCCTCAGAGCCCCTTGCGGATGTGCGGGCCGGCCACCTGCGGTGGAGCAGCGAGAGCCGCGCTGCCCAGTGTCGGCACCCGCCGCT